>CAJHQQ010002418.1:0-65191 GCA_905132885.1 Moricandia moricandioides
AACAAGAACCAGTTGAAGCTGGTTCTGACATACATGACCAAGATGGAAATAATGAGGAAGTGGCTGATAGTGAGACTGGTGAACAAGGAAACTCTGGTCAGGAGCATGAGGAGATAGTACAAGAGATGCAACCATTGAGAAGGAGCACGAGGATCAAGTATGGTCCGGAGCACTGGAAGAATACAAGAGTGTACTTCAATGCTAATGCTGTAGCTCACCCTATTCAAGCCATATGCTCCTTAGCCCAATATCCAGTGGAGCATCAAGTGTTTATAAGCAATCTAGATGAGGAATGGATTCCAAAGACCTATGAAGAAGCTATGGCCAATGATGAATGGAGAGAGTCCATTGGTGATGAAATGGGAGCTATGATCAAGAATGATACTTGGTTTGAGACTGAGCTCCCCAAAGGCAAGAAGGCAGTCACAAGTAGGCTAATACACACAATCAAGTATCTAGCAAATGGAAAGCCGGAGAGAAAGAAGACCAGGCTAGTTGCAAGAGGATTCACTCAAACATATGGAGAAGATTACTTGGATACCTTCGCACCAGTAGCAAAGCTCCACACCATTAGAATTCTACTATCTCTTGCAGTTAACTTGGAGTGGGATTTGTGGCAAATGGATGTCAAGAATGCCTTCCTACAAGGAGAGCTGGAAGATGAGGTTTATATGAAGCCACCACCGGGTCTAGAGCATATGGTGTCACCAGGAAATGTGTGGAGACTCAAGAAGGCAATCTATGGACTTAAACAATCACCAAGAGCCTGGTATCACAAACTCAGTACCACCTTGAATGGAAGGGGATTCAACCGATCAGAGTCTGATCATACCTTGTTCACACTCACCAGCCAACAAGGTATAGTAGTCATCCTTGTGTATGTTGATGATATCATCATCACAGGAAGTGACAAAGAAGGTATACAGGACACTAAAGGGTTTCTAAAATCTGTATTTGATATTAAGGATCTTGGTGAGCTAAAGTACTTTCTTGGTATTGAAGTATGCCGATCTAAAGAGGGGCTCTTCTTGTCCCAAAGAAAGTACACACTTGATTTGTTAAATGATGCAGGGATGCTTGGAGAGAAACCAGCCAAGACTCCACTAGAAGATGGATATAAGATATTGCGTGAGGGGGAGTATGAGAACACTCCTTGTGATGATCCAAAGCAATATAGGCGACTAGTGGGTAAGTTAATATACTTAACCATTACTAGACCTGATATTTGCTTTGCTGTGAACCAGGTAAGCCAGCATATGCAAGTCCCAAAGGTCCATCATTGGAAAATGGTGGAGAGAATTCTCAGATACCTTAGTGGAGCTCCAGGCCAAGGTGTATGGATGGGTTGCAATGGCAACGCAGAAGTGGTTGGTTACTGTGATGCAGATTGGGCAGGAGATAGGAATGATAGAAAATCAACAACAGGCTACTGCACCTTCATTGGAGGCAATCTGGTCACATGGAAAAGCAAGAAGCAAAAGGTGGTGTCATGTTCAAGTGCTGAAGCTGAATATAGAGCCATGAGAAAAACTGACTAATGAGCTAGTATGGATAAAGAAGCTACTGAAAGACTTGGGCATAGAAGTCACTGCCTCCTATCACAATGCATTGTGATAACCAAGCCGCCATCCACATAGCCTCAAACTCAGTGTTCCATGAGAGGACCCAAACACATTGAGGTGGACTGCCAACAAAGTTAGAGAAATGGTATTACAAGGAGTGATCCTACCTTGCTACACGAGAAGTGAGGATCAGCTTGCAGATATATTCACCAAGGCTGCAAGCTCCAAGGTGGTGAGTTCATATTACTCAAAGCTTGGGCTTATTGATCTCACTCAAAAGCTACTTCCCTGACTATGAAAACTCTACTCTTTCCTTAGTGTGTTTTGTCCCAATTGGTTTGCATACTTAAGGTTTTAATGAGGGATGTTGTCATGGTCCTTCCAAGCTTGACTTGTTCACATGGTCAAGCTTGAGGGGGAGATTGACCTGAGTGTAGATAAAGAGAAGACATTGTACATAGGGGCATAGTAGGGCTTCCGAAAAACCAAAAAAGGAAAGTCTAAGAATGCTTGTCTAATCTATTATGAATCTCGAGCAGCCCTAAACAAAGTAGTCTAATGCTTATTCAAGATGTTATGATGCTACACGGATGCAAGAATCAAAAGCAAGCAAGAAACAAAAGCAAAAAGAGAAAGCGAACACTTCTTTCTAGTTATGCGAATGATAAACACAAAGAAACAAGAAGGGATAGCGAGTACTTCCCAACCAAAGTTGCTCTGATACCACTTGATGCGTCCCTGGGATGCTCTTTGGTTGATGGGAATGGATAATCCTTGCAAGAACGAATCAAAAGACTCAAGTCCTTCAAGGCGTGTGGATTGGATGGTGACACAAGAGGGATGGATGATCTCTTGATACTCCTAGATGAATGGTTTGGATATTACACACCAAACTAAGCACCCTTAAACTCTGGATATGACACACCAGAACTCGGCACACTTCTTTTAGAGAGAGAGAGAGCCCGCAAAAGATGAATGACTTCAATAGAAAAAGGTTGCGTGAGTACAATAGGGCATAAGGGGACCCTTTAAATAGGAAACCAGAGACATGCCTCTAGGGTTTCGACAATGATTCAAAAAAGGAAAGAAATAAAAACTATAGTCTAAAGTTTAAAATGAAATAACATGTAACTTCTATTAGTCTTGGACCGAGTGTAGCACTTAGGTGATTTGTAGACATGTTGTGGCCTCGTTAAAAACCTTCCTTCTAGAAAACCTCGTGGGACAAAACCAAAAGCAAGGAAAAGAGCACGCACTCCATGTCTGCCTAGACACTACCTCAGTTTGGTGTAGAGATGGCTTGAATGGTGATCAAGACATCTCGGATCAAACCTTGTCCAAGACCTTCTTGTTGTGGATGTGAAGTGAGTAATCCAACAACATTCTCCTTAAGCTTCTTGACTCTGGAACGAGTCATGGGACCTTCATGAATGGTTAGAGCATCCTCATCAAATGGTTGATGCATTGGGACTTCATGTTGCTCATCTAAACTCTCCCCATTGTCTTCCTTAGTGATCCGGTCCATGATCACATCATCATACCACTTGATGCGTCCCTAGGATGCTCTTTGGTTGATGGGAATGGATAATCCTTGCAAGAACGAATCAAAAGACTCAAGTCCTTCAAGGCGTGTGGATTGGATGGTGACACAAGAGGGATGGATGATCTCTTGATACTCCTAGATGAATGGTTTGGATATTACACACCAAACTAAGCACCCTTAACTCTGGATATGACACACCAGAACTCGGCACACTTCTTTTAGAGAGAGAGAGAGCCGCAAAAGATGAATGACTTCAATAGAAAAAGGTTGCGTGAGTACAATAGGGCATAAGGGACCCTTTAAATAGGAAACCAGAGACATGCCTCTAGGGTTTCGACAATGATTCAAAAAAGGAAAGAAATAAAAACTATAGTCTAAAGTTTAAAATGAAATAACATGTAACTTCTATTAGTCTTGGACCGAGTGTAGCACTTAGGTGATTTGTAGACATGTTGTGGCCTCGTTAAAAACCTTCCTTCTAGAAAACCTCGTGGGACAAAACCAAAAGCAAGGAAAAGAGCACGCACTCCATGTCTGCCTAGACACTACCTCAGTTTGGTATAGAGATGGCTTGAATGGTGATCAAGACATCTCGGATCAAACCTTGTCCAAGACCTTCTTGTTGTGGATGTGAAGTGAGTAATCCAACAACATTCTCCTTAAGCTTCTTGACTCTGGAACGAGTCATGGGACCTTCATGAATGGTTAGAGCATCCTCATCAAATGGTTGATGCATTGGGACTTCATGTTGCTCATCTAAACTCTCCCCATTGTCTTCCTTAGTGATCCGGTCCATGATCACATCAAGAACACAAAGACCCACTGGTCAATCCCTAGGCCTTGAGGAACCTACTCTTTTTCCCTCATCAAGGTTTTATCCCAAAAGGGTTTTCTTTGGTGAGGTTTTTAATGAGGGGATTCTTCAAGGTTCCAAGCTTGACTTAGGATCACTAGAGTCAAGCTTGAAGGGGAGTGTTAACTTGAAGAAATGAAATGGAGCCAAAGGATGAGTTTGGGTGAAGTTTGGGTCCCGTGCAAAGTTAGGGCAAGACCTCCGGAGACTGTCTAAGAAGGCTTTAGGAGTGTTTAAAGATGTGCAAAGCTAGGGTCAAGTCCAGGAGGGACTTAGACACCATTTAGAGACATTTGGGAGGAGATGGTCGACCGTGCAAAAATAGGGCGAACCGTACGGACTTGTACGGACCGTGCAAAAATAGGGCGACCCAAAGAAGTTTCCATTTGGCCTTTAAAGATGGTTGGGGAGTTTGTGCAAAAATAGGGCGAGTGGTACGGACAGGAGGTCCGTACCATCGACCGTGCAAAGCTAGGGCGAAATGCTTTCCCGGGATGAACTAAAATGAAGCCGTGCAAACATAGGGCGCAAGTGATGCTTGTTCTGATCAAGAGGAATCAAATTGGCATCAAGGGAAGATGCCATGCGCCAGCAAGGAAGAAGAGATAAGATGACAGGCTGGTTACTTGCTGGAAAGGAAGAATAAAGGAGACTATGAATCTAGCCAAAGAACCAGCCTGATTCATGGGAGCCTATGGGCAACCAATCACAAGCATTCCTTGCCTTGACCAGATTCAAACTTACCAGCCATCCTAGCCATTCATTCTCAAGTGATTTATCAGCCATTAGATTTAGGTTTCTGATTGAAAAAGCTTGTAAGCCTATATAAAGGCATGTGTGGCGATTTTGTATGCTTAAGGGAGTAAGGGGGATTTCCCCTCTCCACTTCATAATAAACTTAGTGTTCTGAATCAGATTCTCTCAAGTCTACCTCTTTCTTAGTCTCTCTAATCTCTCTTAGTCTCTCTAATCTATCTTAGTCTCTCTTAATCTCTGTTTCTGATTCAAGTTCATAAGTTAAAGATCAGACCTTTCTCATCATCATTTCAAGCTTTCTCTTCTGCCATTAATGGCGATTTCTCTCACACAGCATGAGCTTTGATTTCCAACAATCAGGTCCATCTACAACAAAAGGAGCCAAGTCAGTGACATTGAAGCTATTTGATACATCATACTTACCTTGGAGATCAAGCTTGTAGGCATTGTCATTGATCTTGTGGATGATCTCAAAGGGTCCATCAACCCTTGGCATCAGTTTGGACTTCCTCTCGTTGGGGAACCTATCCTTCCTTAGGTGCAACCAAACTTGGTCACCAACTTCAAAGGTCCTCACACGTCTCCCCTTGTTTGCTTGCTTCTCATACAGCTTGGTCTTCTGCTCAATGTTTAGTCTAGCCTTCTCATGAATCTGTTGAACCAACTCGGCTTTCTTCTTGCCATCTAGACTTGTCCTTTCACACTCAGGTAAAGGCATTAGATCCAAAGGAGAGGTGGGATTGAACCCATAAACAATTTCAAATGGAGAATACTTAGAAGCAGAATGCATAGCATGATTGTATGCAAATTCACAATGTGGCAAGTATTCTTCCCATGTCCTTAAGTTCTTTCTAATGAATGCACGCAGGAGTGTTCCTAATGTCCTATTAACTACCTCAGTTTGCCCATCTGATGCGTCCCTAGGATGCTCTTTGGTTGATGGGAATGGATAATCCTTGCAAGAACGAATCAAAAGACTCAAGTCCTTCAAGGCGTGTGGATTGGATGGTGACACAAGAGGGATGGATGATCTCTTGATACTCCTAGATGAATGGTTTGGATATTACACACCAAACTAAACACCCTTAGGCTCTGGATATGACACACCAGACTCGGCACACTTCTTTTAGAGAGAGAGAGAGCCGCAAAGATGAATAAACTTGTATAGAAAAGATTGGATGATTACATAAGGGTGTAGAGAACCCTTTAAATAAGAAAACCAGAGACATGCCTCTAGGGTTTTCGACAATGAACCAAAAAAGGAAAGAAAGCAAACTATAGTTTATAAGTTAAAATGAAATGAAATGCAACTTCTAATAGGCTTGGACCGAGTATAGTACTTAGGTGATTTGTAGACAAGTTGTGGCCTCGTTAAAAACCTTCCTCCTGGAAAACCTCGTGGGACAAAACCAAAAGCAAGGAAAAGAGCACGCACCCCATGTCTGCCTAGACACTATCTCAGTTTGGTGTAGAGATGGCTTGAATGGTGATCAAGACATCTCGGATCAAACCTTGTCCAAGACCTTCTTGTTGTGGATGTGAAGTGAGTAATCCAACAACATTCTCCTTAAGCTTCTTGACTCTGGAACGAGTCATGGGACCTTCAGGAATGGTTAGAGCATCCTCATCAAATGGTTGATGCATTATGGCTTCATGTTGCTCATCTAAACTCTCCTCATTGTCCTACTTAGTGATCCGGTCCATGATCACATCATCCCCTCCCTCTTGAAAAGGATTTGTCCTCAAATCAGGTCCATCTACAACAAAAGGAGCCAAGTCAGTGACATTGAAGCTATTTGATACATCGTACTTACCTTGGAGATCAAGCTTGTAGGCATTGTCATTGATCTTGTGGATGATCTCAAAGGGTCCATCAACCCTTGGCATCAGTTTGGTGTTAACTTGAAGAGAAGAAATTAACATCTGAAGCTATTTGTTGAAGATGATCCAAAGTGCAAAGTTAGGGCAAGTCCTCCGGAGATGTTTTATCAAGGCTTAAAGAGTATCCAGAGGCTTTTGTAAAGCCAGGAATAGGTCCAAGAAGAGCTTAGACTGAAGTAGGAAGCTATTGGAGAAGTTTGGGTTCAGTTGGTCGAATGTGCAAAAATAGGGCAACATGTACGGACGGCCGTACGGACTGTACGGACCGTACGGACATGGTCGATCCAAAACATATTATTTCGACCATCTGAAGTGATTTGGAGCCCGTGCAAAATTAGGGCAAAAGTGTACGGTCAGACTTATATCCGTACACCTCCTGATGTTCGTGCAAAACCCGGGACCTTGGAGAACAAGGCAAGAAAGGATTCTTTATGGTTTGTAGAAGATGCTTTGGAATATGCTTGAGGAAACATCCAGGAAGCTCCCCTTTCCAGCTCATACTCGCATTCAACCTTGGCCACATGATCAGTCCACAAGCCAGCACAAGACAGCCTGTCCCTTGACCAAAGGCGTGCTGCAATAAGGGCCAAGTATTTTGAATGCTGAATGTAGACAGCTTCTGGTCCATATTCACTTCAGCTCTCCTCCACTCTCCTTTCACTACACGGATTGCTTCCTCCATCCAGAGATCATCCTAGCCGTTCATGCTCTTCAAGTGTTTCTATCCTTAGGATCTAGGTTTATTATTTGCTACTTGTATTGCTTATAAAAGGCCATAAGTGGCGATTGTAAACATTAAGTGTGAGAGGGGGATTTCCCCTCCTCCTTCTTAGTCTCAAAGTTACCTTGTCTCTCTAAACTCTTCATTCTCTGGTTCTGAATCTCTATTCTCACGTTCTTAGTCTACTAAGTCTCATAATCTCTTAGTCTCTCACTCCCATTATTGATTCTTCCATCAGTCTCTCCTTCATTGTTACACAAGACTCATTACCAACCTGTTAAGGAAGATTCATCACGCATACAAACAGTCTGAGATCTGAAAATCTAACATGGTATCAGAGCCAGGTTCATCTGAACTTGGTATTGCTTCTGTCTATGGCTCAAAAGCTCACTCCCATGCCATTTCCAAACCGAGAAGAACTTTCTGTCCAGCTGGTGGTTCAACCTCTTCAAGAAGAAGATGTTATCTCCCATGGCGCCCAGAAACTCTCCTCAGTCCATTCTGATATACCTCCTGAAGAAAGAAGAATGGTGGTTTCTTTGGCATGGTGGGTTCAAGGGAAGAGTCTACACAAGAAGGAGATGTTGGATTTGAAACCAACAGCTCAAAATCTGGTTGCGTACCTTGGAGGTTCAAGGAACTAGCACAAGTTCCTTGTTTGTAAGCTAAACTTCTTTCCCTTTTTTTATAAATCTTGAGCCTTCATGAAATGGTTGTGTAGTGTGTTGTGGTTATGGTTCTGTGGACACATTATGCTGTCTAGTTCTGCTATTAGCTGCTGTCCTAGGATATTAAAGTCTTGTATTGCATATTGATGGTGATTGTCATGCCTGGTTTCCTGCTTGAATGTGTATTAGGTATTGAAATAAATAAAGGGATGACTAGAAGAAGAAGCTGGTTGATGATCCGAGGATAAGTTCATAAGAGAAGGCAATTTGGTTCGGTTTGTACAGACTTGATCCACAAGCTACCACTTGACCTAACCTGACTTGCAAGGCAAAGAATAAGTTGTGGAGACTAATATGGACGTTGGGAACCTCTAAGAAGTCAAGGAAACCAGTTTGAATTCAAAAGAAAGGATCTGGTTTGAATTAAGCAAGAAGGAGTCACATGGGTGCATAAGGAGTTGTGTAGAGCTGTCACTATCACCAAGGAAGGATGTGCCTCACCTCATGTCCCTTTCTACTCTTCCAGCACGTCCAGACCTTGGCTCTATCCCCTTTGGCTTCATCTCATTCCTACAGAATTATTTGTTTATGTTTCTTTGTTTTAATAATTGTTTAGTCTTGTGTATTGCCTATTTAAAGGCTTCTCCATCACTTGTAACATTTATCCAGTATCAATACAAGTTCTCTCAGTCTAATTTTGTGGCTCTCTCTCCCTTGCTTGTGTCTAAGCAATATTCACAATGTAAGGAGTTTGGAGTTATGGTTTAGAGGCTGCCTTAACTCTCTTTCTCTTAAGGCAGCCTAATACTTGTAAAACTCACTTAAAGTCGTCTTTATCTACTATTCTTACTCTAGCTTACTGATTCTAATTCCCATTCTCCTTAAGTACACAAACTCAAAGTGTTGTGTTGCTGAAGAAGGATAGATTCAAACTAGAGCTTCTTTTCCACACATAACCAGTTTTCTGTCTAGGATCTTAGTTATAGTGTAGGCTATTTAAGATGATTCAACCACCAGTTGGTTGTCTCTTCCTTTGAATGGTGAGTTCCTGTTGTATGGTTGAAGGGGGTTCAGTTACAAGTTAAATGAATACTCTCTTGACATGAGACAAACACTCATGTATTCCAACTTGGTATCAGAGCCTAGTTGCTCTCCTTTGGGAAAACTCACCCTATTCTCTGTTTTTTTTTCTTGAACCAAATCATTTCTCTCCCACTTTGATATAGTGTATGCTTGGTCAATACTTGTTAGTACCTTGAAATCAAGCTTGAGGAGGGGAAATGATTCAAAAATGCTTCACCATTGATGTGATCCTGGAAAGCACCAAAGAATGGAAGCATGAACCTGAACCTGAAGAGCTTGAGGATGCAACATTTAAGAGTGCATTTGATGTGATCAAGGACCGGATCACTAAGGAGAACAAGGAGAGTCTAGATGAACCACAAGAAGCCACATTGCACCAACAACTTGGTGATGATGCTTTAGCCATTCCTGAAGGTCCCATGACTCGTTCCAGAGTCAAGAAGCTTAAAGAGAATGTTGTTGGATTACTCACTTCACATCCACAACAACAAAGTCTTGGACAAGGTCTGATCCGAGATGTCTTGATCACCATTCAAGCCATCTCTACATCAAGCTGAGTTAGTGTCTAGGCAAGACATGGGGTGTGTGCTCTTTTCCTTGCTTTTGGTTTTGTCCCACGAGGTTTTCCAGGAGGGAGGTTTTTAACGAGGCCACAACTTGTCTACACATCACCTAAGTGCTAGTCTCGGTCCAAGACTACATGAAGTTCCATTTTTATTTCATTCTAAACTTATGTTAAACTTAGACTATAGTTTTCTTTCTTTCCTTTTTTGGTTTATGGTCGAAACCCTAGAGAGTATGTTCTCTGGTTTCCTATTTAAAGGGTTCTCTACACCCTCTTGTAATCATCCAGTCTTTTATTAAACAAGTTACATTCATCTTTTGCGGCTCTCTCTCTCTAAAAGAAGTGTGCCGAGTCTGGTGTGTCATATCCAGAGCCTAAGGGTGTCTAGTTTGGTGTGTAATATCCAAACCATTCATCTAGGAGTATCAAGAGATCATCCATCCCTCTTGTGTCACCATCCAATCCACACGCCTTGAAGGACTTGAGTCTTTTGATTCGTTCTTGCAAGGATTATCCATTCCCATCAACCAAAGAGCATCCTAGGGACGCATCAGGTGGTATCAGAGCAACTTTGGTTGGGAAGTACTCGTTCTCTCTTTGTTTTTGTTTCTTGTTTGATTTCTTGTTTACCTTTGTTAATCGCATCAGGTGGAAGCATGGAGACCGAGTCTGAAGAAGAAGCTTCACTCGCCAGGAAGGACAAGTATCTCAAGGAGGCTATGTCGGCTCAACTTAACCAAAACATGGTAGCAACCATGACCGAGATGATGAGGACCAGCCTCAGTGACATCAGAAGGGAGTTGAGAGAAGACATCAGGAGAGCCACTAGTCACTTACCAAACCAAGAGACTAGGAGAGAAGAGAGACCACAAGCCGCACATCAAGCAACTCGCCAAACAACTCGCCAAGAACATGTTGGTTATGAGGACACTGACAATGAGTATGAGCACCTCAGTTCATCCTCAAGTAGACATAGGCGTGTCCAGAAGAGAAGGATGAACCAGGGAGATGAGCTTGCTGGTTTGAAGATCAAGATACCCCCATTCCATGGCAAAGCTGAGTGGGAGAAGAAGATTGAAAGCCTTGATGGAAGGGAACCAGTCTCTAAGCCATCTAAAGAAGATAAACAATTCTGTTTTTTCAGTGAGGAGGTTAAGGAGGCATTGTTACAAGTAATGATGGGTGTGGAGAAGCAAATCAAACGGACCAACACAACACGTCCATCCATTGAAACACAACATCAAGAACCAGCACCAGTTGCGCCTATCCAAGAAGATCAAGACAAGGTGACCTCCCATACCTTACATAAAGAAGAACAGCCTGTTCAGAACGTCATGGTCCCTTTAAAACAACACATGGTAGCAGAGAAGACACCCATGGAACCTCAGAGAGCTCATAGAATGAATCAACTAAATGTCTTTGATCCATGTGATTTCCAAAGGACCTTCTTAGGTACTTTTCTATTCACTCCTTTTGTTTGGTACAAGAAAGGAGAAGTGGAACTATCAAGACACGACTTGGACATGAGACATGTTGTATTTGAGCCTGGAGGAGAGGTCTTGAATCAGAAGAACAAGATCAAACAGGTTAAGAAGAGTTCAGCTGCACCAACATTGGATTTTGTAGATTTCTCATCCTCTGAAGATAAGGGGTTGCACGTCTCAGCTCAGCAAGAGTTTCACTATGAAACCAACTGGAGAATGAAGCCAATTCAGTCACGGATCCAACAAACCAGACAACACAGAAGATGGCCTTCTGATCATCAAGATATTGCTAGTTTTGCAAAACATGCCGGTTTGGATCTTCCCCAAGAGGAACTTATGTCTGATTGTGCTGGAAGGTCACAGACCTATTCGTGGAGACCTGGAGAACATTTCCACAAGATTATCACCCTTGGAGAGTGCTCTGTTCGTGCTAGAACAAGTTGGGGTCATAAGGAGTTTGAAGTTGATCAAAAGGACTTGCATCCTGACCATATCAAGATATGGAAGCCACCAGATATGCATCAACTTCAGTACCAATGCAAAGATTATCAAAATGTAATTGGAGATGAAGGAGTCACTAGAGTCAATGGTGAAGTGATTACTGGAGCAGGAGAAGGACTCATGTTTCCTTCTCAAATCAAAGAGAAACCACCAGAGGAACTTAGTCTACAACAATCTCCAAAGAAACCAACCCGGGGTAACTATCTAAACTCAAAGAAAAACATGAAGCCTGATTTGCTTGCTGTGAGTACAGGTCAAACTGTTTTGAGATCTACCATTTTGGAAAAGAGAAGCTATGATAATGATCAGAGTATCAAGAATGGGTTGTTGGTTAAGTTGATGAAGCAACAATCAAACCTTGAAAAACTGTCTAGCCGCCAGCCTTGACATAGGGACAGTCCGAGGACCATATCTCAACAACCACAAGGAGTTAACCATCAAACTCGACTGCCATGGAAACTTAACTCATCAGGGGCTCACGTCGAATTGGAATCAAGTCCAAAACTTCTCAGATGAAAGAGTTATGGGTTCTACAAATCGGGTGATCCTGTATTGGCTATCTTTGAACTTTTCTGAGTTTAAAACATCTCAATCCTATATATGGCGACCAGGTGAGCATGCTAAGGTAAGTGATCATGTTTTCAAGAGTTCTTTTATCAATTACACAGATATGATGCACTTGTTTTTTGTCAAAAGAGCCATGTGCAGATTATGATGAAGCTTGGAAGCATACAAGAAGAAAGAACAAGCATGTGGAAGACAAGCGGTTCAAGCCACCTGATTTGGATCAGGATAAGCACCAGGACGTCACTAGCTTCATCCTCATCAAAGAAGCACCACCAGAAGCAGCACACAAGCCAAAACCGAGCAAAAACCAATTTGGGATAAGATTATTACTCTTTGATAAACTTTCATGTGCTAACTTGCTTTGTTTCAACATGTCAGGTTTAAGTAATGAATCAGGAACTAAATGGATTAGTGCCTTCTACATATCCAAACCAGTCAGCAACAATGCCTATCAAAGAGGCTTGCAAGGTAAGTGTAATCTGATTTTAAACTTCAATGTTACTGACTTGGTCCCCTCTATTGTAGGTAAAACCGATTTGAGGACAAATCTTTTTGAAGAGGGAGGGGATGATGTGATCCTGGAAAGCACCAAAGAATGGAAGCATGAACCTGAACCTGAAGAGCTTGAGGATGCAACATTTAAGAGTGCATTTGATGTGATCAAGGACCGGATCACTAAGGAGAACAAGGAGAGTCTAGATGAACCACAAGAAGCCACATTGCACCAACAACTTGGTGATGATGCTTTAGCCATTCCTGAAGGTCCCATGACTCGTTCCAGAGTCAAGAAGCTTAAAGAGAATGTTGTTGGATTACTCACTTCACATCCACAACAACAAAGTCTTGGACAAGGTCTGATCCGAGATGTCTTGATCACCATTCAAGCCATCTCTACATCAAGCTGAGTTAGTGTCTAGGCAAGACATGGGGTGTGTGCTCTTTTCCTTGCTTTTGGTTTTGTCCCACGAGGTTTTCCAGGAGGGAGGTTTTTAACGAGGCCACAACTTGTCTACACATCACCTAAGTGCTAGTCTCGGTCCAAGACTACATGAAGTTCCATTTTTATTTCATTCTAAACTTATGTTAAACTTAGACTATAGTTTTCTTTCTTTCCTTTTTTGGTTTATGGTCGAAACCCTAGAGAGTATGTTCTCTGGTTTCCTATTTAAAGGGTTCTCTACACCCTCTTGTAATCATCCAGTCTTTTATTAAACGAGTTACATTCATCTTTTGCGGCTCTCTCTCTCTAAAGAAGTGTGCCGAGTCTGGTGTGTCATATCCAGAGCCTAAGGGTGTCTAGTTTGGTGTGTAATATCCAAACCATTCATCTAGGAGTATCAAGAGATCATCCATCCCTCTTGTGTCACCATCCAATCCACACGCCTTGAAGGACTTGAGTCTTTTGATTCGTTCTTGCAAGGATTATCCATTCCCATCAACCAAAGAGCATCCTAGGGACGCATCAACCATTATGTTTTATCCATTGGATAATAGCTTTCTCTTAATGGAGCATCTCTTTGACCAGTGGACAAACTGTTTTGATCCATTGGTTTCATTGTTGACTAAGCCACAGGAAACACTTGTTCATGTGTTATTCTGATGGTTCTCTTGTTGCAAGCCCTGGAAAATATCAGTTCATGAGTTATTCCAGTGGCACATGTCTAAGATCAGTGGATAAATTGATTGTCCAGTGGTCCATTGTGTTCAGCTACTAAAGCACCAACTCTTGATGAGTATTGGATGCTCCTGGCTGTTTAATTCTTCCGCAAATCTCAAGAAAATAGAGCAAAACTCTGTCCATTAGAACTCTTGAGCAAATTCTCTATTTTCTATTCTCTGATTCTTCAGGTTACTTATTCTCCATCATTCTCCCATTCTCTGGCTACTAATACTCTGGTTACATCATTCTCTACTCTCTATTTATTCTCTGGTTACTTATCCTCTATTGTTACTTAAATCTCTATTCTCACAATCTTGATTAGAATCTGCCTAAGGTTGTTAAACTGTCTTGAAGTTAAGCTCTCTTGAAAGAATAGTCTTGCTTCTGTCCTTAGGAAAATTGATTGTGTTGCTTCTTGAATGCTTAGTCTTGTTGATTAGGATTCAGAGAGTGTTGCTAGGATAGAATCATGAAGATATCTGTCCATAGCTTGTTCGAAAGGTGTTTTAAAGATCAGACTTGGTGAAAACCCATGATCTGATCTCTTGGTTTCTACTTATGCTTGTCTTAGTGTTTGTTGACAGGCTGTCCATGTTGATCAGAGCCTGCACAAGATGCATATTCCTGACCATGGAGATTGCCCACTGCCCATCAACACTTTGGACACTGATTATGTCCATTAACTTCCAAGATGGTTGAGAGGATGAATGGAGCAGTGGAGAGATTGCTCAGAAGTGACTTACCTGATGCCAAGAGGGTGGACAGGAAGTATACTTAAGAGAAAAGATCACAATTCAAGCCAAGAGGGCTGTGGTCTCAAGGCATTGGTGATCATCATTGGCTCTCATCTTCCAAGCTTGACCACATACTCTTATTCTCAGGTCAAGCTTGAGGAGGGGTGTTAAAATGAGAAGCCAATGTCCATTCTTCAGAAACTTATGCAAGGGAAGTACCTAAATCTATATTCATTCTTATGATTGAATAGGTTTGGCCCTTGAGAATTGATGCATGTATTTGTGCATTGTTTGAATCAGGTACCTATTGAGCTCATGAACAAGGCAGAGTTGGACTCAACCCATGATGAAGGCAAGTAGCCAAAAGAAAGGGGGAGACAAGCTCTGACCACAAGAAGAAGCTCAAAGGTGTGATGAGTGTGAAGCAAGGAACGCACTGGTACCTGCTGGCCATTGAAGAAAGGCCATGATCCAGAGTCTAAGGAGTCCATGAAAATAATCTTAAGCTCCTTAGGTTCACTGGCCAATCCCTAGGCTGAGGGTGGTTGCACTCTTTTTCCCTAAGTGATGGTTTTATCCCAAGAGGTTTTCTAAACTTAGGTTTTTAATGAGGCAAGTGCTCTCAGTTCCAAGCTTGTCCAAGGATCTCCTATGGTCAAGCTTGAGGGGGAGTATTGAAATAAATAAAGGGATGACTAGAAGAAGAAGCTGGTTGATGATCCGAGGATAAGTTCATAAGAGAAGGCAATTTGGTTCGGTTTGTACAGACTTGATCCACAAGCTACCACTTGACCTAACCTGACTTGCAAGGCAAAGAATAAGTTGTGGAGACTAATATGGACGTTGGGAACCTCTAAGAAGTCAAGGAAACCAGTTTGAATTCAAAAGAAAGGATCTGGTTTGAATTAAGCAAGAAGGAGTCACATGGGTGCATAAGGAGTTGTGTAGAGCTGTCACTATCACCAAGGAAGGATGTGCCTCACCTCATGTCCCTTTCTACTCTTCCAGCACGTCCAGACCTTGGCTCTATCCCCTTTGGCTTCATCTCATTCCTACAGAATTATTTGTTTATGTTTCTTTGTTTTAATAATTGTTTAGTCTTGTGTATTGCCTATTTAAAGGCTTCTCCATCACTTGTAACATTTATCCAGTATCAATACAAGTTCTCTCAGTCTAATTTTGTGGCTCTCTCTCCCTTGCTTGTGTCTAAGCAATATTCACAATGTAAGGAGTTTGGAGTTATGGTTTAGAGGCTGCCTTAACTCTCTTTCTCTTAAGGCAGCCTAATACTTGTAAAACTCACTTAAAGTCGTCTTTATCTACTATTCTTACTCTAGCTTACTGATTCTAATTCCCATTCTCCTTAAGTACACAAACTCAAAGTGTTGTGTTGCTGAAGAAGGATAGATTCAAACTAGAGCTTCTTTTCCACACATAACCAGTTTTCTGTCTAGGATCTTAGTTATAGTGTAGGCTATTTAAGATGATTCAACCACCAGTTGGTTGTCTCTTCCTTTGAATGGTGAGTTCCTGTTGTATGGTTGAAGGGGGTTCAGTTACAAGTTAAATGAATACTCTCTTGACATGAGACAAACACTCATGTATTCCAACTTTAGGGTGATAGAGGAGTTATCTACACCAGTGATTGCATTCATGTCTGATAGAATCAATTGTGCATTATCATTGTTACTGCCTTAAGGTTGAGATATTAGACTCAAGTCTAATAGTTGGTTAAGGCAGAGAGAATTAACTGAATTCTTTAAAATGATGGCTGATCATTCTTAGTATCCAGAGAAGTAAAGCTTGCAAAGAATAAAACTTGATAAATTATCTTGTTTATGTCGTGTGTAATGATTGAGAAAGACATTGGTGATCAAGACCTAAGGTTTAAGGCTTGGTCCCAATGCATTTGTGTCTCATCTTTCTGGAGTTTGAGTGCTGTACAGGGACATAAAATGTTCAGTGTCTAACCAAACCAAGTAAGAAAGGCGTTGCCCATTGAGAAGCAATGGAGAGATTGCTTGTGTGTAGAGATGGTGGCGTTAAGACACTGCTGTGGAAGTGGTGTGCTGCTAGTTCAAGAGGCACACAAGTAGGAGTGGTTATCACTTAAGTCCATGGATGACTGGTGACCAAAGGCACTGGAGTTAAAGAAATGGTGAACACGGTTTTAGTTTTCTCTTGAGCTCATTCCAAGTTTGGACTCAAATCTCAGCCAAACTGGAGAAAGAAACTCAAGAGAGCTACCAGAAGTACCATCAAGCTCAGTGACCTGGTTTATTCCCTCTATTGTAAGTCCAAGAAGAAGACCAACCAGGTCAGAATCAAGAGGTTGCATTGGTGGTTTGTGTGGGGGTTAAGCATCAAATCCAAAAGAGGATGGAGGTGTTCCTTATTAGATGTGTCATGAAGCTGCCTTTCTAGCAGTAATGACTAGAGAAGAGCTGGGTTAAACCCAACAAGAAACACTGAAGTGTGTCCATGGAGTTTTAAGGAATCAGCCCGGATTCCTTAGCTGTAAGCAACCCTTCTACCCTTTATAAAAGGTTATATTTTGTTATGCATTGAGTGAGTTTGTCCCAGGATCTCCTGGCTTGTTTATTGCATTGTCCTGAGATCTGATTGTTTGCAGTAGCTGATACATCATAGATTTCTGAGCTCTTGCATCATTGTGTTGATTGTCTACCTTGCATAAGCATCAGAGTGGTTATTTAGGATTGTTTTGTGCATTGTCATAATTCCAAATTGCCATGAATGTGTTGTAGAACTGAGTAGAATGTCTCTGCTACTTGCATCATGAGAATTGTTAGGCTGCTTTACATTCATAAGCATCTAGGTAGTGATTCAATCCGGTTCAATGCTGCTTGGATGTTAATGACATAGTTAATCCATCAGAGATATCAAGTAGGATTTAGAAGTATGTCTAAACTACTTGAATCTAGCCTTGATGAAACTATTGTTCATTAACATGTCTAGTCTTTTCTTGCATTCTGCTTAGGTTGTTTAGGATAGATCATATAGTTGCTAGTTCATTCGGTTTGAATCTATTACATTCATATGGTTGCTGTCTAAGTTTGTTGCATAAGCATTAGGTTCTGGTTAACTCCAAGTCATGTTGTCTTGTTGCTATTGTCTTAGCTAATCTCTTGTGTTCTAGTAGCATTTAGAAGCATGTCTAAGCTACTGGTTTTATGTTTTTGGTTAAGCTAATGGCGAGTAGTATCTGTTGCATTGGCATTTTATTATGTCTGTCATATGTTGCATTCATATATGGTGCATTTAAAATCTAGCCTAGTTGCAAGTGCATTGTTTCAATCTTGCATTGTATCTAGAGAAGCTAAGTTTGTTTAAGTCTTGTTCTTATGGTTTGCTGATTTCAAGAATTTGTTTTGTTGAGGCATTGGTGATCAAACCAGATGTGTGATCTTGTTTGGTCCCAATGGGATGATCTAATCTTGTATTGAGTTGTGGTGATGTTAGGTACACATTAAATGATACAGTGACAAACCACAATGACAAGAAAAATGTTTATGGCCATTGCATATCACACTGGACGAGTCAGTCCCCAAACTACAGGAAGTGTAGTGTGATTGAGTATGCAATGAGAGGTTGATGCCATTGTATGATACCACTTGGACATGTTAGTCCTAAAGTCTACAGGAAGTGTAGAGTGGGATATCATACAATGAGAGACTACCGTGTGAGAGCTCTTAAGGTGATTCAAACACCATTAGTACCTTGTATAAGGAAGAGAGCCAAAACTCACAAGGGTTAGGACATCAAGTCTAGTTAAGACTGATGGTTTAAGGACATGGAACTGCATACACTCATCAAGCTTAGCTCCTTCCCTAGTCTCGGAGTTAAGCTTGAGGGGGAGTCTTAATATGCATTGTCCATGGTCTGTCAAGTTTTTGCAAGTAACTTCAACAAAGGATCATTCAACCGGGTCTAGGCAGTGGCATGTCTATGCAAAGGGGCTGTTCAGAGCAGTCTTGGTTGTGTGTGTCACAAAGCTCAGTTCAATGCGGCCTCTATGGTGAGGTGATTGAAACTGAAGCAGAAGGATCTACACAACCCCCCATCAAGTTGGTGTTGCCATGAAGAAGGTGCAACTGGCCGGATGTGAGGGAGTCATGTGACAAACCAGTCACTCCACACCTAAACAAAAAGGGAAGTAACTTGAAACTCAAATTAATTCATGTCATTCATCATATCTTTCTAAAATCTCGAAATTATGCTTAAAGATGCTTGAATTGTTTTTGATTGCTGTGGTTAAATGAAATGAGTAATTCTGCATTTCTCTTAGTTTAACCATCATTGATATATTGCATCATTTAGAAGAAGGTCTAAGTTGCTTGTGTCACTGATTTTGTTGAGACTATTGTGCTTTGCTTTAAGGTTCCTTCTGGTTGAACCAAATGAAATGGTTGATAAGTACTGATGCACCTTTGGGATAATGTATCAGGTACCATTGCTTGAGCCTCACTGAAGATGATCATGGTCGTTTCCTAGCTTCTCTAAGTGATGTGATCATGGACCGGATCACTAAGGAGGACAATGAGGAGAGTCTAGATGAGCCACATGAAGCCACTATGCATCAACCATTTGATGAGGATGCTCTAGCCATTCCTGAAGGTCCCATGACTCGTTCCAGAGTCAAGAAGCTTAAGGAGAATGTTGTTGGATTACTCACTTCACATCCACAACAAGAGGGTCTTGGACAAGGTTTGATCCGAGATGTCTTGATCACCATTCAAGCCATCTCTACACCAAACTGAGGTAGTGTCTAGGCAGACATGGAGTGCGTGCTCTTTTCCTTGCTTTTGGTTTTGTCCCACGAGGTTTTCTAGAAGGAAGGTTTTTAACGAGGCCACAACATGTCTACAAATCACCTAAGTGCTACACTCGGTCCAAGATCAATAGAAGTGCATTTTTATTTCATTTAAACTTATAAACTATAGTTTGCTTTCTTTCCTTTTTTGGTTCTTTGTCGAAAACCCTAGAGGCATGTCTCTGGTTTTCTTATTTAAAGGGTGCCTTATACCCTATTGTACTCACGCAACCTTTTCTATACAAGTCATTCATCTTTTGCGGCTCTCTCTCTCTCTAAAAGAAGTGTGCCGAGTCTGGTGTGTCATATCCAGAGCTTAAGGGTGTCTAGTTTGGTGTGTGATATCCAAACCATTCATCTAGGAGTATCAAGAGTTCATCCACCCCTCTTGTGTCACCATCCAATCCACACGCCTTGAAGGACTTGAGTCTCTTTGATTCGTTCTTGCAAGGATTATCCATTCCCATCAACCAAAGAGCATCCTAGGGACGCATCAAGTGGTATCAGAGCAACTTTGGTTGGGAAGTACTCGTTCTCTCTTTGTTTTTGTTTCTTGTTTGATTTCTTGTTTACTTTTGTTAATCGCATCCGTGTAGCATCTTGTGTTCCCGGTTGTGTTCTTTTGTTATTCAATCCGTGTTCAATCTAAATCAACTTGAATAAGCATTAGAACTCTTTTACCTTAGGGCTGCTCGTGACTGCATGAAAGTTTAGACAAGAATTTTAGACTTTCCTTATTTGGACTCATCCGGAAACCCTAGTGAGAGAAAAACCCTAGCCGCATGCATTCTTGTGGACGATTGCTTTGTGCTTTGCTTTAGCTTGTTTAACATCTTGAACACGAGCATACTAGGATTGTTAGGTTGCTAGAACACCTTAGAAAAGTTTAGGAAAAGGTTTAAGAAGTTGTTCCATAGTGCTTGACCATTTCCTTTTTGCTTGAGCCGATTTCCTTTTCGTAGGCGATTTCCTTTTCACTTTTGTCTTGCCTTGTACGATTGTTTTCTTTGCCTTTTTACTTGTTTTTCTTTTCCTTTTTGCTTGTCTTCTTCCCTAGAACTCTTTACTGGTTGTCTTGTTTGTTGTTAAGCAGGAACAATGGTGTCCGAGTCTGAGGAAGAGGCCGAACTCGTCAGGAGAAACAAACTCCTCATGGAAGCAATGACCAATCAACTTAACCAAAGTATGGTGGCAACCATGACCGAGATGATGAGGACCAACCTCAATGACATCAGGAGAGAACTGAGAGAAGACATAAGGAGAGCTACTAGTCACTTACCAAACCAAGAGACTAGGAGAGAAGAGAGACCACAAGCGGCACACCAAGCAAATCGCCAAACCACTCGCCAAGAGCATGATGGTTATGAGGAGACTGATGAAGAGTATGATCACCTTAGTTCATCCTCAAGAAGACCTAGGCGTGCCCATGAGAGAAGAGTGAATCAAGGAGATGATCTTGCCGGTTTGAAGATCAAAATACCCCCATTCCATGGCAAGGCTGATCCGGATGCATATCTTGAGTGGGAGAAGAAGATTGAGCTAGTCTTCCAGTGCAAGCAATACACCAACCACAAGAAGATTCAAATTGCTGCCACTGAATTCTATGACTATGCTTTGAGTTGGTGGGATCAATACCTCACAACTCGTAGAAGGAATGGAGAGGAACCGGTTGAAACTTGGACAGAGATGAAGTCAATCATGCGCAAGAGGTTTGTTCCAAGCCATTACCTTAGAGACTTGCACCACCGGCTGAGGAAGCTTACACAAGGTTCAAGATCAGTGGAGGAGTATTACCAAGAGATGGAGTTGCTTATGTTGAGGGCCAACATATCAGAGGATAGAGAAGCAACCATGTCAAGGTTCCTTTGTGGCTTAAACCGAGAGATACAAGACAATGTTGAGATGCAACATTATGTGGAGCTAGAAGAGATGCTACACAAGGCTATCCTTGTTGAGCAACAACTCAAGAGGAGGGGACACTCACGCAATCAGTATGGCTCTAACCGGTTACACCACAACAAGGAAGAGAAGACACCTTATGCTAAGGAGTCTAAACCATTCCAGAAGGACAACAAGTCCTATCCAAGAGAAGAGGCCAAACCAATCAGTGCTCTTGACAAGGGCAAAGGCAAGGTTGAGGCATCTAGTTCCAGAGCTCGTGATGTCAAGTGCTTCAAGTGCCAAGGAAGAGGACACTATGCCAATGAGTGTACCAACAAGAGAGTCATGTTCTTGCGGGAAGATGGAGAGTACACCTCAGGAGAAGACAACACCGAGTCTGACCAAGAAGACACTGAGGAAGAGCTTGAAGAAGGACCAGTCCAGGGGAAGCTTTTAGTAGCAAGAAGACTTCTAAGCTTGCAAAACAAGGCTGAGGAGCTAGAGCAGCGTGAGAACCTCTTCTACACCCGGTGCTTGGTCCAAGGAAAAGTGTGCAGCCTCATTGTAGATGGAGGAAGTTGTGTGAATGCTGCGAGTGAGACAATGGTCCAGAAGTTGGGATTGAAGGTTCAAAAGCATCCCAAGCCATACCGGTTGCAATGGCTGAATGAAGAAGGCACCATGAAGGTCTCAAGTCAAGTTCTTATTCCCTTATCTATTGGGAGATATGAAGATGAAGTCTTGTGTGATGTGTTGCCAATGCAAGCTGGTCACATACTCCTTGGAAGGCCATGGCAATCTGATAGGCGTGTGATCCATGATGGCTTCACCAACAAGCATTCCTTTCTGTTCAAGGGCAAGAAGACTACTCTGGTTCCCTTGACACCCAAGGAAGTGCAACAAGATCAAGTTCAACTCCAAAAGAAGAAGGAGATTGATCTAAAACCGGCTGGAACTAAGCAGCCAAACTTCTATGCAAACATGGGTGATATCAAAAGAACTCTCAACTCTAAACAATCAGCCATATTACTTGTGTTTAAAGAGACTCTATTGAACTTAACTGACCCTACACCGGTGTATCCGAGTGAGATGGTTTCTCTTTTGCAGGAGTTCCAAGATGTGTTTCCAGAGGACAATCCCATTGGTTTACCACCATTGAGAGGGATTGAGCACCAGATAGACTTTGTGCCAGGATCAACACTTCCAAACCGTCCAGCATATAGAAGCAATCCGGTTGAGACCAAAGAGTTGCAAAGACAAGTGGAAGAACTCATGGAGAAGGGCTATATCCGGGAGAGTTTGAGCCCATGTGCTGTGCCAGTGCTCCTAGTGCCTAAGAAGGATGGTACATGGCGAATGTGTGTTGATTGTAGATCAATCAACAACATCACAGTGAAGTATCGCCACCCTATCCCTAGACTTGATGATATGCTTGATGAATTACATGGTTCTTGCATCTTTTCTAAGATAGATTTAAAAAGTGGTTATCATCAGATTAGGATGAAAGAAGGAGATGAATGGAAAACTGCATTTAAAACTAAGCATGGATTATATGAGTGGTTAGTTATGCCATTTGGATTAACCAATGCACCTAGTACATTCATGAGGTTAATGAATCATGTTCTTAGATCATTCATAGGCATATCGGTTGTAGTATACTTTGATGACATCTTAGTGTATAGCAAGAACCTAGAAGAGCATTTAGATCATCTTAAGGCTGTCTTGAGTGTTCTAAGGAATGAGAAGCTTTATGCCAACCTAAAGAAGTGCACCTTTTGCACGGATAACTTGGTTTTCCTAGGCTTTGTTGTGAGTGCAGATGGAGTTAAGGTTGATGAAGAGAAGATCAAGGCAATCAAGGAATGGCCGAGTCCAACCTCAGTAGGAGAAGTGAGGAGCTTCCATGGACTTGCCGGCTTCTATAGGAGATTTGTCAAGGACTTTAGCACCATTGCAGCTCCCTTAACTGAAGTTATAAAGAAGGATGTTGGTTTCAAGTGGGGAGAAGCACAAGAGAAGGCTTTCCAGAGCCTAAAAGAGAAGCTTACTCAATCACCTCTTCTTATGCTTCCTGACTTTTCTAAAACTTTTGAAATAGAATGTGATGCATCAGGAATTGGTATTGGTGCCGTGTTGATGCAGGATAGGAAACCCATTGCATACTTCAGTGAGAAGCTTGGAGGAGCCACACTCAACTATGCAACCTATGACAAAGAGCTCTATGCCTTGGTGAGGGCATTACAAACGTGGCAACATTACTTGTGGCCCAAAGAGTTTGTCATCCACACTGATCATGAGTCCCTCAAGTATCTAAAAGGGCAGAGTAAGCTTAGCAAGAGACACGCAAGGTGGGTTGAATTCATTGAGACCTTCCCATACGTGATCAAGTATAAACAAGGTAAGGAGAATGTAGTTGCTGATGCACTATCTCGGAGGTATGTTCTCTTGACCACTCTAGATGCTAAGTTACTTGGATTTGAGCAGATAAAAGACATGTATGATACTGATCATGACTTCAAGGAAGCTTATGCTTCATGTGCTAAGTTTGCCTCAGGGCATTACTTTAGAAAGGATGATTACTTATTCTTTGACAATAGATTGTGTGTGCCTAATTGCTCTTTGAGAGATCTTTTTGTCAGGGAATCCCATGGGGGCAGTCTAATGGGACACTTTGGGATTGCCAAGACCTTAAAAGTTTTACAGGATCACTTCTATTGGCCGCATATGAAGAGAGATGTGGAGAGGATATGTGGAAGGTGTGCTACTTGCAAGCATGCCAAGTCCCAAGTTCAAAACCAGGGTTTGTATACTCCTTTACCTATTCCACACCATCCCTGGAATGACATTTCTATGGATTTCATTGTTGGTTTGCCTAGAACTAGGACTGGAAAGGATTCTATCTTTGTTGTTGTTGATAGGTTCTCTAAGATGGCACATTTCATAGCATGTCATAAGACTGATGATGCATTGCATATAGCTAACTTGTTCTTTAAGGAGGTTGTACGTTTGCATGGCATGCCTAGAACCATAGTTTCTGATAGGGACACTAAGTTTCTTAGTTACTTTTGGAAGACACTTTGGTCTAAGTTAGGCACTAAGCTTTTGTTCTCTACTACATGTCATCCACAAACTGATGGGCAAACTGAGGTAGTTAATAGGACATTAGGAACACTCCTGCGTGCATTCATTAGAAAGAACTTAAGAACATGGGAAGAATACTTGCCACATTGTGAATTTGCATACAATCATGCTATGCATTCTGCTTCTAAGTATTCTCCATTTGAAATTGTTTATGGGTTCAATCCCACCTCTCCTTTGGATCTAATGCCTTTACCTGAGTGTGAAAGGACAAGTCTAGATGGCAAGAAGAAAGCCGAGTTGGTTCAACAGATTCATGAGAAGGCTAGACAAAACATTGAGCAGAAGACCAAGCTTTATGAGAAGCAAGCAAACAAGGGGAGACGTGTGAGGACCTTTGAAGTTGGTGACCAAGTTTGGTTGCACCTAAGGAAGGATAGGTTCCCCAACGAGAGGAAGTCCAAACTGATGCCAAGGGTTGATGGACCCTTTGAGATCATCCACAAGATCAATGACAATGCCTACAAGCTTGATCTCCAAGGTAAGTACGATGTATCAAATAGCTTCAATGTCACTGACTTGGCTCCTTTTGTTGTAGATGGACCTGATTTGAGGACAAATCCTTTTCAAGAGGGAGGGGATGATGTGATCATGGACCGGATCACTAAGGAGGACAATGAGGAGAGTCTAGATGAGCCACATGAAGCCACTATGCATCAACCATTTGATGAGGATGCTCTAGCCATTCCTGAAGGTCCCATGACTCGTTCCAGAGTCAAGAAGCTTAAGGAGAATGTTGTTGGATTACTCACTTCACATCCACAACAAGAGGGTCTTGGACAAGGTTTGATCCGAGATGTCTTGATCACCATTCAAGCCATCTCTACACCAAACTGAGGTAGTGTCTAGGCAGACATGGAGTGCGTGCTCTTTTCCTTGCTTTTGGTTTTGTCCCACGAGGTTTTCTAGAAGGAAGGTTTTTAACGAGGCCACAACATGTCTACAAATCACCTAAGTGCTACACTCGGTCCAAGATCAATAGAAGTGCATTTTTATTTCATTTAAACTTATAAACTATAGTTTTGCTTTCTTTCCTTTTTTTGTTCTTTGTCGAAAACCCTAGAGGCATGTCTCTGGTTTTCTTATTTAAAGGGTGCCTTATACCCTATTGTACTCACGCAACCTTTTCTATACAAGTCATTCATCTTTTGCGGCTCTCTCTCTCTCTAAAAGAAGTGTGCCGAGTCTGGTGTGTCATATCCAGAGCCTAAGTGTTGAAATGAAGAAGAGAATGACCAGAAGAAGAAGCTGGTTCATGATCCAAGTATTGATAAAGATAAATAAAGAAGACAAGAAGAAGAAGCAATCTGGTTGAAGATAAAATCTGGATAGAGAAAACTTGACTTACAAGAAAATGTGAAGGCTGTGACCTAGCCTGACTTGCAAGGCAAGGAAATGAGTTGAAGCTTACCTTGTGACTGTTGCCAAGCACCAGAAATCCTACTCTACACGTGCATATGTCAAGGGAAAAGATCTGGTTTGAATTGAAGCAAGAAAGATCACATGTGTTGCATAAGAAGAAGGACTGACCTGTCACTATCACACCAAGCTGTGTGTGCCTCTTCCTCCAGTCATTTTCTCACCATTCTGGACGTGCCCAGCCTGTCCCAGCCAGCCTGCCCCTTCTGATTTCCCCACAATATTATTGTTTATCCATTCCCTACACAAGTAATTGTTTATTAGCTAGTTTGTTGTGTAGTTGGGCTATATATTAGCCTCTCTTGTAATCAAAACAAAGTAAGCTGAAAGTGGGGAGTTCCCCTTTCTTCTTCACCATTCTCTGGTCTCATTATTCTCTCTATTCTCTGGTTACACGAAATTTCTCACAGCAATCTCTTATACTCCTCCTAAATCTCTCTTATTCTCCATTGCAGTCTCTTTGATTCTCACATACTCTCTTAATTCTTTTCTCTTTAATTTCGACCACACTCTGTTCTAAACACCATTCACACACCCTAATCTGTCTATTCTCACATGGTATCAGAGCTCCCAAGCTCATGAAACTCAAAGCTTCCGCAAATCAAGCACAAGCTCAACCTCATGGCTGTTTTAAAACAATTGGAGAAGTTTCTGTCTAGTTGGCTGTTCAGTCTCTTCAAGAGGAAGACGACTGCAACAATTGCGTGTACAGAGACTCTCCAGAGTCTATCCTCGTGCCTCCTGTCCATCCTGAAGAGATCTCTTGGAAGCAAAATGTTTTGGAGCTGTTTGGCAAGCAAAACTCCAAACAAAATCTGTACAAGCAATTCTGATGTTCTTTTCAAGATGGAGTCTCTCACTATCTTCCAGAAGGTGGCGTCTGGTAAACAGGAAGAAAGGAGAGGTCCTAAGCATGAGAGGTTCAAGGGGAAAGCACACTCAAAGGAATGGAGTTGGGTAGAGAACCCAAAATCCAAATCTGCCAAGTTCAGGTGAACCATGTGCCTTGGAGGTTCAAGGAACCAGATCAGGTTCCTTGGTTGTAAGCTAAACCTCTTTCCCTTGAGTAAAGCTTGTGTCTTTATGTCTGGTTGTGTTGAGTGGTGTGTTTAGTATCTTAGGGACAGTTTAAAGTTGCTCTTCTTCATTTCAACCTAGCTTGTCCCAGTATACTTAATAATTGTTTAAATTTTTTCTGGTTGTGTGTGGTCTGTTCTAGGAGTTTACTAGCATGGTTATGTCTAGTTAATGTCCTAGTTTAATTATTTGTGAATTGTTTTGTTCTTGGGACAGGTTCAAGTGCTAGAGTTGTTGAACCTAGTTTCTGTCCCATAATACAAAAACTGTGTGTGTGGTTCTGTTTTGAATTGTTTCTAAGCTTGCTAGCATGGTCATGACTAGTTATTGCTTTAGATAAATTGTTTGTGTTCAGAATTGTCTAGGCGAGTTGTCTAGAACCTGGTTTGAGTCTTGTGGCATTGCTAGAGGTCTAGGAGAATTTCCTGGTCATGTAATGCATCTATATGTTGGCTCTATGTCTTGTTTTGCATCCATAGGTTGTTCCTGGTCCTGTGATGCATTCTTAAACTGGTTAAGGTGATTAGATGAGTTATCTAGTCTCTGTTTTTGACATTTAATCATAGTGTTGCTTAAATGGTCATTAAAATTTGCCTAAATGCCTTGTTATTGATGAGTTATCATACATGTGCATTTAGAGAGTTGGTTGCTTGGATTTGAACTGAATGAGTTGTTTAGATTCAGTCCTTTGCATCTTGTTTAACATGATGGATCAGACTTGGTGAGTTATCAAGGTCTGGTCCTATTGTGTGGTCTAATTCTTGCTGGAGTTTGAGTGATGTTTCAGGTACACAAGAGGTGCTCTCTGTCCACCACCAATCCAAGACAAAGAAGAAGACATTGCCCATGAAGTTCAGAGCCTACACATGATGTATATTCCTGACCATGGAGAGATAGCTTGTGTGTAGAACCGGTTGAATTAAGCGCAGCCTGTTTGGGTGTTGAGCTCCTGGTTCATGAGACACACAAGGAAGACCATCACCTAAGTCATGAGGAGACCGGTGGTCCAAAGGCAATGGAGAAGAGATCAAAGGTGGATCAGTTGGCTTAAGCGCAGGTGTTGGAACTGTTGTGCTCCTGGTTCAAGCTCAGTACTGCCCACTTCCAAGCTTGGTCCTTCACCTATTCTCTCTGGATCAAGCTTGAGGAGGGGTATTGGTGTGCAATTCTGAGGATCCAAGTCGTCCATTGTCTCTTGGCAAGAAGTGGAGTTCACTCTTGCATCATTCCTCACCAGCCGGATCAAAGAAGCTATCATGAACTCATTGCAACCTTGCAAGCTTGGACCTTCACCTATTCTCGGTTCCAAGCTTGAGGGGGAGTGTGAATGAGCTTCCTATGATCTGAGAGATGTCTTACCAAGTGGGGACTCAAGTGGAGTTCACTCCCTACCATAATGATGAAAGGGAAGCACCTTAAACTCATCTCAAAACATTCATTGTTGTTCTTATGATTAAAATGTTATTGAGATTATTGTGATTAGTGCATTACCTTCAGAACTGATGCACCTGTGGGATATTGTATCAGGTACCTTACTTGAGACTCAATGAAGCAAAGAACCGGTCCATCCTTACCTATCAAGATGGCGAGTAGTCAGAAGAGAGGGGGAGACACAAACCGGGGTCTAAGAAGAGTCCAAGGTGTTGGTGTGTGCAAGTGATGGAGTCCACGCTTGCACCACAAGTTAGGCCACGATCCAGAGCCTAAGGACTCCACCATGATAAATCTGAAGTTCCTTAGGCTCACTGGCCAATCCCTAGGCTTTGGAGAACTCTACTCTTTTCCTTGGTTGGTTTTATCCCTAAGGAGGGTTTTCTGGCCAAGGTTTTTAATGAGGGAGCTTCTTCAAGGTTCCAAGCTTGCCCAAGGATCTCCTATGGTCAAGCTTGATGGGGAGTGTTGAAATGAAGAAGAGAATGACCAGAAGAAGAAGCTGGTTCATGATCCAAGTATTGATAAAGATAAATAAAGAAGACAAGAAGAAGAAGCAATCTGGTTGAAGATAAAATCTGGATAGAGAAAACTTGACTTACAAGAAAATGTGAAGGCTGTAACCAGACTTGACTTGCAAGGCAAGGAATGAGTGGGGAAGACATTATGGACGTGGCTAATGCTCCAGAAGTCAAGGCAATTCAGTTTGAATGCAATTGGAACTAGCTGGTCTGATTTAGACAAGAAAGAGAGCAAGTGGTGCATAAGAAGAAGGACTGACCTGTCACTATCACACCAAGCTGTGTGTGCCTCTTCCTCCAGTCACTTTCTCACCATTCTGGACGTGCCCAGCCTGTCCCAGCCAGCCTGCCCCTTCTGATTTCCCCACAATATTATTGTTTATCCATTCCCTACACAAGTAATTGTTTATTAGCTAGTTTGTTGTGTAGTTGGGCTATATATTAGCCTCTCTTGTAATCAAAACAAATTAAGCTGAAAGTGGGGAGTTCCCTTTCTTCTTCACCATTCTCCTGTCTCATTAATCTCTCTATTCTCTGGTTACTTACTCTCTTACACGAAATCTCTCACAATAATCTCATACTCCTCCTAAATCTCTCTTATTCTCCATTGCAGTCTCTTTGATTCTCACATACTCTCTTAATTCTTTTCTCTTTAATTTCGACCACACTCTGTTCTAAACACCATTCACACACCCTAATCTGTCTATTCTCACACTAAGGGTGTCTAGTTTGGTGTGTAATATCCAAACCATTCATCTAGGAGTATCAAGAGATCATCCATCCCTCTTGTGTCACCATCCAATCCACACGCCTTGAAGGACTTGAGTCTCTTTGATTCGTTCTTGCAAGGATTATCCTTTCCCATCAACCAAAGAGCATCCTAGGGACGCATCACTAAGATGGCTGTGAAGTCAGTTGAGAGGGGGAGACCAAAACCGAATTTATGAAGAGGTCAAGCCGAGTTCTATGTGTGTGTAAGCAGTGAGTAGTTGCTACACTTGTTTAGGCCACGATCCAGAGTTCTTTGTGTCCAACCACACTGGTTCTAAGGCACAAAGACTCAATGGCCAATCCCTAGGCCTTGGAGATCTTACTCTTTTCCTTATCACGGTTTTGTCCCAAATGGGTTTTCTTTGATAAGGTTTTTAATGAGGAGACTCTTCAAGGTTCCAAGCTTGACAAAGGATCTTCTATAGTCAAGCTTGAGGGGGAGTGTTAACTTGAAGAGAAGAAATGAACATCTGAAGCTATTTGTTGAAGATGATCCAAAGTGCAAAGTTAGGGCAAGTCCTCCGGAGATGTTTTATCAAGGCTTAAAGAGTATCCAGAGGCTTTTGTAAAGCCAGGAATAGGTCCAAGAAGAGCTTAGACTGAAGTAGGAAGCTATTGGAGAAGTTTGGGTTCAGTTGGTCGAATGTGCAAAAATAGGGCAACATGTACGGACGGCCGTACGGACTGTACGGACCGTACGGACATGGTCGATCCAAAACATATTATTTCGACCATCTGAAGTGATTTGGAGCCCGTGCAAAATTAGGGCAAAAGTGTACGGTCAGACTTATATCCGTACACCTCCTGATGTTCGTGCAAAACCCGGGACCTTGGAGAACAAGGCAAGAAAGGATTCTTTATGGTTTGTAGAAGATGCTTTGGAATATGCTTGAGGAAACATCCAGGAAGCTCCCCTTTCCAGCTCATACTCGCATTCAACCTTGGCCACATGATCAGTCCACAAGCCAGCACAAGACAGCCTGTCCCTTGACCAAAGGCGTGCTGCAATAAGGGCCAAGTATTTTGAATGCTGAATGTAGACAGCTTCTGGTCCATATTCACTTCAGCTCTCCTCCACTCTCCTTTCACTACACGGATTGCTTCCTCCATCCAGAGATCATCCTAGCCGTTCATGCTCTTCAAGTGTTTCTATCCTTAGGATCTAGGTTTATTATTTGCTACTTGTATTGCTTATAAAAGGCCATAAGTGGCGATTGTAAACATTAAGTGTGAGAGGGGGATTTCCCCTCCTCCTTCTTAGTCTCAAAGTTACCTTGTCTCTCTAAACTCTTCATTCTCTGGTTCTGAATCTCTATTCTCACGTTCTTAGTCTACTAAGTCTCATAATCTCTTAGTCTCTCACTCCCATTATTGATTCTTCCATCAGTCTCTCCTTCATTGTTACACAAGACTCATTACCAACCTGTTAAAGAAGATTCATCACGCATACAAACAGTCTGAGATCTGAAAATCTAACATTTGGACTTCCTCTCGTTGGGGAACCTATCCTTCCTTAGGTGTAACCAAACTTGGTCACCAACTTCAAAGGTCCTCACACGTCTCCCCTTGTTTGCTTGCTTCTCATACAGCTTGGTCTTCTGCTCAATGTTTAGTCTAGCCTTCTCATGAATCTGTTGAACCAACTCGGCTTTCTTCTTGCCATCTAGACTTGTCCTTTCACACTCAGGTAAAGGCATTAGATCCAAAGGAGAGGTGGGATTGAACCCATAAACAATTTCAAATGGAGAATACTTAGAAGCAGAATGCATAGCATGATTGTATGCAAATTCACAATGTGGCAAGTATTCTTCCCATGTTCTTAAGTTCTTTCTAATGAATGCACGCAGGAGTGTTCCTAATGTCCTATTAACTACCTCAGTTTGCCCATCAGTTTGTGGATGACATGTAGTAGAGAACAAAAGCTTAGTGCCTAACTTAGACCAAAGTGTCTTCCAAAAGTAACTAAGAAACTTAGTGTCCCTATCAGAAACTATGGTTCTAGGCATGCCATGCAAACGTACAACCTCCTTAAAGAACAAGTTAGCTATATGCAATGCATCATCAGTCTTATGACATGCTATGAAATGTGCCATCTTAGAGAACCTATCAACAACAACAAAGATAGAATCCTTTCCAGTCCTAGTTCTAGGCAAACCAACAATGAAATCCATAGAAATGTCATTCCAGGGATGGTGTGGAATAGGTAAAGGAGTATACAAACCCTGGTTTTGAACTTGGGACTTGGCATGCTTGCAAGTAGCACACCTTCCACATATCCTCTCCACATCTCTCTTCATGTGCGGCCAATAGAAGTGATCCTGTAAAACTTTTAAGGTCTTGGCAATCCCAAAGTGTCCCATTAGACTGCCCCCATGGGATTCCCTGACAAAAAGGTCTCTCAAAGAGCAATTAGGCACACACAATCTATTGTCAAAGAATAAGTAACCTTCCTTTCTAAAGTAATGCCCTGAGGCAAACTTGCACATGAAGCATAAGCTTCCTTGAAATCATGATCAGTATCATACATATCTTTTATCTGCTCAAATCCAAGTAACTTAGCATCTAGAGTGGTCAAGAGAACATACCTCCGAGATAGTGCATCAGCAACTACATTCTCCTTACCTTGTTTATACTTGATCACGTATGGGAAGGTCTCAATGAATTCAACCCACCTTGCGTGTCTCTTGCTAAGCTTACTCTGCCCTTTTAGATACTTGAGGGACTCATGATCAGTGTGGATGACAAACTCTTGGGCCACAAGTAATGTTGCCACGTTTGTAATGCCCTCACCAAGGCATAGAGCTCTTTGTCATAGGTTGCATAGTTGAGTGTGGCTCCTCCAAGCTTCTCACTGAAGTATGCAATGGGTTTCCTATCCTGCATCAACACGGCACCAATACCAATTCCTGATGCATCACATTCTATTTCAAAGGTTTTAGCAAAGTCAGGAAGCATAAGAAGAGGTGATTGAGTAAGCTTCTCTTTTAGGCTCTGGAAAGCCTTCTCTTGTGCTTCTCCCCACTTGAAACCAACATCCTTCTTTATAACTTCAGTTAAGGGAGCTGCAATGGTGCTAAAGTCCTTGACAAATCTCCTATAGAAGCCGGCAAGTCCATGGAAGCTCCTCACTTCTCCTACTGAGGTTGGACTCGGCCATTCCTTGATTGCCTTGATCTTCTCTTCATCAACCTTAACTCCATCTGCACTCACAACAAAGCCTAGGAAAACCAAGTTATCCGTGCAAAAGGTGCACTTCTTTAGGTTGGCATAAAGCTTCTCATTCCTTAGAACACTCAAGACAGCCTTAAGATGATCTAGATGCTCTTCTAGGTTCTTGCTATACACTAAGATGTCATCAAAGTATACTACAACCGATATGCCTATGAATGATCTAAGAACATGATTCATTAACCTCATGAATGTACTAGGTGCATTGGTTAATCCAAATGGCATAACTAACCACTCATACAATCCATGCTTAGTTTTAAATGCAGTTTTCCATTCATCTCCTTCTTTCATCCTAATCTGATGATAACCACTTTTTAAATCTATCTTAGAAAAGATGCAAGAACCATGTAATTCATCAAGCATATCATCAAGTCTAGGGATAGGGTGGCGATACTTCACTGTGATGTTGTTGATTGATCTACAATCAACACACATTCGCCATGTACCATCCTTCTTAGGCACTAGGAGCACTGGCACAGCACATGGGCTCAAACTCTCTCGGATATAGCCCTTCTCCATGAGTTCTTCCACTTGTCTTTGCAACTCTTTGGTCTCAACCGGATTGCTTCTATATGCTGGACGGTTTGGAAGTGTTGATCCTGGCACAAAGTCTATCTGGTGCTCAATCCCTCTCAATGGTGGTAAACCAATGGGATTGTCCTCTGGAAACACATCTTGGAACTCCTGCAAAAGAGAAACCATCTCACTCGGATACACCGGTGTAGGGTCAGTTAAGTTCAATAGAGTCTCTTTAAACACAAGTAATATGGCTGATTGTTTAGAGTTGAGAGTTCTTTTGATATCACCCATGTTTGCATAGAAGTTTGGCTGCTTAGTTCCAGCCGGTTTTAGATCAATCTCCTTCTTCTTTTGGAGTTGAACCTGATCTTGTTGCACTTCCTTGGGTGTCAAGGGAACCAGAGTAGTCTTCTTGCCCTTGAACAGAAAGGAATGCTTGTTGGTGAAGCCATCATGGATCACACGCCTATCAGATTGCCATGGTCTTCCAAGGAGTATGTGACCAGCTTGCATTGGCAACACATCACACAAGACTTCATCTTCATATCTCCCAATAGATAAGGGAATAAGAACTTGACTTGAGACCTTCATGGTGCCTTCTTCATTCAGCCATTGCAACCGGTATGGCTTGGGATGCTTTTGAACCTTCAATCCCAACTTCTGGACCATTGTCTCACTCGCAGCATTCACACAACTTCCTCCATCTACAATGAGGCTGCACACTTTTCCTTGGACCAAGCACCGGGTGTAGAAGAGGTTCTCACGCTGCTCTAGCTCCTCAGCCTTGTTTTGCAAGCTTAGAAGTCTTCTTGCTACTAAAAGCTTCCCCTGGACTGGTCCTTCTTCAAGCTCTTCCTCAGTGTCTTCTTGGTCAGACTCGGTGTTGTCTTCTCCTGAGGTGTACTCTCCATCTTCCCGCAAGAACATGACTCTCTTGTTGGTACACTCATTGGCATAGTGTCCTCTTCCTTGGCACTTGAAGCACTTGACATCACGAGCTCTGGAACTAGATGCCTCAACCTTGCCTTTGCCCTTGTCAAGAGCACTGATTGGTTTGGCCTCTTCTCTTGGATAGGACTTGTTGTCCTTCTGGAATGGTTTAGACTCCTTAGCATAAGGTGTCTTCTCTTCCTTGTTGTGGTGTAACCGGTTAGAGCCATACTGATTGCGTGAGTGCCCCCTCCTCTTGAGTTGTTGCTCAACAAGGATAGCCTTGTGTAGCATCTCTTCTAGCTCCACATAATGTTGCATCTCAACATTGTCTTGTATCTCTCGGTTTAAGCCACAAAGGAACCTTGACATGGTTGCTTCTCTATCCTCTGATATGTTGGCCCTCAACATAAGCAACTCCATCTCTTGGTAATACTCCTCCACTGATCTTGAACCTTGTGTAAGCTTCCTCAGCCGGTGGTGCAAGTCTCTAAGGTAATGGCTTGGAACAAACCTCTTGCGCATGATTGACTTCATCTCTGTCCAAGTCTCAACCGGTTCCTCTCCATTCCTTCTACGAGTTGTGAGGTATTGATCCCACCAACTCAAAGCATAGTCATAGAATTCAGTGGCAGCAATTTGAATCTTCTTGTGGTTGGTGTATTGCTTGCACTGGAAGACTAGCTCAATCTTCTTCTCCCACTCAAGATATGCATCCGGATCAGCCTTGCCATGGAATGGGGGTATTTTGATCTTCAAACCGGCAAGATCATCTCCTTGATTCACTCTTCTCTCATGGGCACGCCCTAGGTCTTCTTGAGGATGAACTAAGGTGATCATACTCTTCATCAGTCTCCTCATAACCATCATGCTCTTGGCGAGTGGTTTGGCGATTTGCTTGGTGTGCCGCTTGTGGTCTCTCTTCTCTCCTAGTCTCTTGGTTTGGTAAGTGACTAGTAGCTCTCCTTATGTCTTCTCTCAGTTCTCTCCTGATGTCATTGAGGTTGGTCCTCATCATCTCGGTCATGGTTGCCACCATACTTTGGTTAAGTTGATTGGTCATTGCTTCCATGAGGAGTTTGTTTCTCCTGACGAGTTCGGCCTCTTCCTCAGACTCGGACACCATTGTTCCTGCTTAAAAACAAACAAGACAACCAGTAAAGAGTTCTAGGGAAGAAGACAAGCAAAAAGGAAAAGAAAAACAAGTAAAAAGGAAAAGCAAACAATCGTACAATGCAAGACAAAGTGAAAAGGAAATCGGCTTAAAAAGGAAATCGACTTCAAGCAAAATGGAATAGCTTCTAATCTTTTTCCTAAACTCTTCTAAGCTTTCCTAGCAATCTAACAAGCTTCTTTTACTCGTGTTCTAGGTGATAACCAACTTAGACACAAGAACAAGGTGATCGACAATGAAGATGCATGCGGCTAGGGTTACTCTCTCTCTAGGGCTTCCGAAAAAACCAAAAAAAAGGAAAGTCTAAGAATGCTTGTCTATTCTATTATGAATCTCGAGCAGCCCTAAACAAAGTAGTCTAATGCTTTTTCAAGATGTTATGGATGCTACACGGATGCAATAATCAAAAACAAACAAGAAAACAAACAAGAACAAACGCAAAGAGAGAAAGCGAGTACTTCCCAACCAAAGTCGCTCTGATACCACTTGATGCGTCCCTAGGATGCTCTTTGGTTGATGGGAATGGATAATCCTTGCAAGAACGAATCAAAAGACTCAAGTCCTTCAAGGCGTGTGGATTGGATGGTGACACAAGAGGGATGGATGATCTCTTGATACTCCTAGGTGAACAACTCGGATATGACACACCAAATTAGACACCCTTAGACTCTGGATACTACACACCAGAACTCGACACCTTTCTAGAGAGAGAGCCGTCAAGAGAAAAGATAACTTGATATTAAAAAGCTGGATGAGTACAATAGGGTATAAGGAACCCTTTAAATAAGAAAACCAGAGACATGCCTCTAGGGTTTTCGACAAAGAACCAAAAAAGGAAAGAAAGCAAACTATAGTTTATAAGTTTAAAATGAAATGAAAATGCACTTCTATTAGTCTTGGACCGAGTGTAGCACTTAGGTGATTTGTAGACATGTTGTGGCCTCGTTAAAAACCTTCCTCCTGGAAAACCTCGTGGGACAAAACCAAAAGCAAGGAAAAGAGCACGCACTCCATGTCTGCCTAGACACTACCTCAGTTTGGTGTAGAGATGGCTTGAATGGTGATCAAGACATCTCGGATCAAACCTTGTCCAAGACCTTCTTGTTGTGGATGTGAAGTGAGTAATCCAACAACATTCTCCTTAAGCTTCTTGACTCTGGAACGAGTCATGGGACCTTCAGGAATGGCTAGAGCATCCTCATCAAATGGTTGATGCATTGTGGCTTCATGTGGCTCATCTAGACTCTCCTCCTTGTCCTCCTTAGTGATCCGGTCCATGATCACATCACTTCTTGATACTAATAAAACCAGAATGAATCACGATGTAAGAAGCTTATTTTGGACTCATAAATCAGTGTAGAATTACCCGAAGTTGAATCAAGATCATGGGAGTTATGATGAAGAAGTTATCCCACTTTTAACCGAAGTGATTCCAGTTTTCCCTGTTTGGAGAGTTGGCAATTTCTTCTTGATACTAATAAAACCAGAACGAATCACAATGTTATAAGCTTGATTTGGACTCATAAATAAGTTTAGAATCACCCTGAATTTGAATCAATATCATGGGAGTTACGATGAAGAAGTTATCCCACTTTTAACCGAAGTGAATCCAGTTTACACAGTTTGGAGATTTGGCAGTTTCTTCTTGATACTAATAAAACCAAAATGAATCAAGATGCAAGAAGCTTTATTTGGACTCATAAATCAGTGTAGAATCCCCCTGAAGTTGAATCAGTATCATAGGAGTTATGATGAAGAAGTTATCTCACTTTTAACCGAAGTGATTCCAGTTAACCCTGTTTGGAGATTTGGCAATTTCTTCTTGATACTAATAAAACCAGAATGAATCACGATGTAAGAAGCTTGATTTGGACTCATAAATCAGTGTAGAATTACCCGAAGTAAAATCAAGATCATGGGAGTTATGATGAAGAAGTTATCCCACTTTTAACCGAAGTTATTCCAGTTTACCCTGTTTGGAGAGTTGGCAATTTCTTCTTGATACTAATAAAACCAGAATGACTCACGATGTAAGAAGCTTGATTTGGACTCGTAAATCAGTGCAGAATCATCCTGAAGTGGAATCAATATCATTGGACTTATGATGACGAAGTTATCCCACTTTTAACCGAAGTGATTCCAGTTTGCCCTGTTTGGAGATTTGGCAATTTATTCTTGATACTAATAAAACCAGAATGAATCACGATGTAAGAAGCTTGATTTGGACTCATTAATCAGTGTAGAATTACCCGAATTTGAATCAAGATCATGGGAGTTATGATAAAGAAGATATCCCACTTTTAACCGAAGTGATTCCAGTTTACCATGTTTGGAGAGTTGGCAATTTCTTCTTGATACTAATAAAACTAGAATGAATCACGATGTAAGAAGCTTGATTTGGACTCATAAATAAGTTTAGAATCACCCTGAATTTGAATCAAGATCATAGGAGTTATGATGAAGAAGTTATCCCACTTTTAACCGAAATGACACCAATTTACCATGTTTGGAGATTTGGCAATTTCTTCTTGATTCTAATCAAAACCAGAATAAATAAAGATGTAAGAAGCTTGATTTGGACTCATAAATCAGTGCAGAATCATCCTGAAGTGGAATAAATATCATTGGACTTATGATGAAGAAGTTATCCCACTTTTAACCGAAGTGATTCCAGTTTACCCTGTTTGGAGATTTGGCAATTTCTTCTTGATACTAATAAAACCAGAATGAATCACGATGTAAGAAGCTTGATTTGGACTCATAAATCGATGTCAAATTACCCGAAGTTGAATCAAGATCATGGGAGTTATGATGAAGAAGTTATCCCACTTTTAACCGAAGTGATTCCAGTTTACTCTGTTTGGAGAGTTGGTAATTTCTTCTTGATACTAATAAAACCAGAACGAATCACGATGTTGTAAGCTTGATTTGGAATCATAAATAAGTTTAGAATCACCCTGAATTTGAATCAATATCATAGGAGTTACGATGAAGAAGTTATCCCACTTTTAACCGAAGTGAATCCAGTTTACACTGTTTGGAGATTTGGCAGTTTCTTCTTAATACTATTAAAACCAAAATGAATCAAGATGAAAGAAGCTTTATTTGGACTCATAAATCAGTGTAGAATCCCCCTGAAGTTGAATCAGTATCATAGGAGTTATGATGAAGAAGTTTTCCCACTTTTAACCGAAGTGATTCCAGTTTATCCTGTTTGGAGATTTGGCAATTTCTTCTTGATACAAATAAAACCAGAATGAATCACGATGTAAGAAGCTTGATTTGGACTCATTCATCAGTGTAGAATCACCCTGAAGTTGAATCAAGATCATAGGAGTTATGATGAAGAAGTTATCCCACTTTTAACCGAAGTGATTCCAGTTTACCCTGTTTGGAGAGTTGGCAATTTCTTCATGATACTAATAAAACCAGAATGAATCACGATGTAAGAAGCTTGATTTGGACTCATAAATTAGTGTAGAATCACCTTGAAGTTGAATCAAGATCATAGGAGTTATGATGAAGAAGTTATCCCACTTTTAACCGAAGTGACTCCAATTTACCATGTTTGGAGATTTGGCAATTTCTTTTGGATTCTAATCAAAACCAGAATGAATAAAGATGTAAGAATCTTGATTTGGACTCATAAGTCAGTGCAGAATCATCCTGAAGTTTAATCAATATCATTGGACTTATGATGAAGAAGTTATCCCACTTTTAACCGAAGTGATTCCAATTTGCCTTGTTTGGAGATTTGGCAATTTATTCTTGGTACTAATAAAATTAGAATGACTCACGATGTAAGAAGCTTGATTTGGACTCATAAATCAGTGCAGAATCATCCTGAAGTGGAATCAATATCATTGGACTTATGATGAAGAAGTTATCCCACTTTTAACCGAAGTGAATCCAGGTTGCCCTGTTTGGAGATTTGGCAATTTATTCTTGATAATAATAAAGCCAGAATGAATCACGATGTAAGAAGCTTGATTTGGATTCATTAATCAGTGTAGAATCACCCTGAAGGTTAATCAAGATCATAGGAGTTATGATGAAGAAGTTATCGCACTTTGAACCGAAGTGATTCTAGTTTACCATGTTTGGAGATTTGGCAATTTATTCTTGATACTAATAAAACCAGAATGAATCACGATATAAGAAGCTTATTTTGGACTCATAAATCAGTGTAGAATTACCCGAAGTTGAATCAAGATCATGGGAGTTATGATGAAGAAGTTATCCCACTTTTAACCGAAGTGATTCCAGTTTACCCTGTTTGGAGAGTTGGCAATTTCTTCTTGATACTAATAAAACCAGAACGAATCTGATGCGTCCCTAGGATGCTCTTTGGTTGATGGGATGATGGATAGATCCTTGCAAGAACGAATCAGAGACTCAAGTCCTTCAAGGCGTGTGGATTGAATGGTGACACAAGAGGGATGAATGATCTCTTGATACTCCTAGATGATTAACTTGGATATGACACACCAAACTAAACACCCTTAGAACTCTGGATATGACACACCAGAACTCGGCACACTTTCTAGAGAGAGAGAGAGCCGTCAAGATGAATGTTACTTGTTTATTAAAAGACTGAATGAATACAAGAGGGTGTAGAGAACCCTTTAAATAAGAAACCAGAGACAAATCCTCTAGGGTTTCGACATTAAACAAGAAAAGGAAAGAAAGGAAACTATAGTCTAAGTTTAACATAAGCTTAAAAGATAAAAATGTAACTTCTATAGTCTTGGACCGAGAATAGCACTTAGGTGATGTGTAGACAAGTTGTGGCCTCGTTAAAAACCTTCCTCCTGGAAAACCTCGTGGGACAAAACCAAAAGCAAGGAAAAGAGCACGCACCCCATGTCTTGCCTAGACACTAACTCAGTTTGGTGTAGAGATGGCTTGAATGGTGATCAAGACATCTCGGATCAAACCTTGTCCAAGACCTTCTTGTTGTGGATGTGAAGTGAGTAATCCAACAACATTCTCCTTAAGCTTCTTGACTCTGGAACGAGTCATGGGACCTTCAGGAATGGCTAGAGCATCATCACCAAGTTGTTGGTGCAATGTGGCTTCATGTGGCTCATCTAGACCCTCCTTGTTCTCCTTAGTGATCCGGTCCATGATCACCTCAAATGCACTCTTAGATGTTGCATCCTCAAGCTCTTCAGGTTCAGGTTCATGCTTCCATTCTTTGGTGCTTTCCATGATCACATCATCCCCTCCCTCTTCAAAAAGATTTGTCCTCAAATCTGTTTTACCTACAATAGAGGGGACCAAGTCAGTAACATCGAAGTTCAAACTCAGATTACACTTACCTTGCAAGCCTCTTTGATAGGCATTGTTGCTGACTGGTTTGGATATGTAGAAGGCATTAATCCATTGAGTTCCTGATTCATTACTCAAACCTAATATATTGAAACAAAGCAAGTTAGCACATGAAAGTTTATCAAAGAGTAATAATCTTATCCCAAATTGGTTTTTGCTCGGTTTTGGCTTGTGTGCTGCCTCTGGTGGTGCTTCTTTGATGAGGATGAAGCCAGTGACGTCTTGGTGCTTATCCTGATCCAAATCAGGTGGCTTGAACCGCTTGTCTTCCACATGCTTGTTCTTTCTTCTTGTATGCTTCCAAGCTTCATCATAATCTGCACATGGCTCTTTTGACAAAAACAAGTGCATCATATCTGTGTAATTGATAAAAGAACTCTTGAAAACATGATCACTTACCTTAGCATGCTCACCTGGTCGCCATACATAGGATTGAGATGTTTTAAACTCAGAAAAATTCAAAGATAGCCAATACAGGATCACCCGATTTGTAGAACCCATAACTCTTTCATCTGAGAAGATTTGGACTTGATTCCAATTCGACGTGAGACCCTGATGAGTTAAGTTTCCATGGCAGTCGAGTTTGATGGTTAATTCCTTGTGGTTGTTGAGATATGATCCTCGGACTGTCCCTATGTCCAAGCTGGCGGCTAGACAGTTTCCAAGGTTTGATTGTTGCATCATCAACTTAGCCAACAACCCATTCTTGATACTCTGATCATTGTTATAGCTTCTCTTTTCAAAAATGGTAGATCTCAAAACAGTTTGACCTGTACCCACAGCAAGCAAATCAGGCTTCATGTTTTTCTTTGAGTTTAGATAGTTACCCCGGGTTGGTTTCCTTGGAGATGGTTGTAGACTAAGTTTATCTGGTGGTTTCTCTTTGATTTGAGAAGAAAACATGAGTTCTCCTCCTGCTCCAGTAATCACTTCACCATTGACTCTAGTGATTTCTTCATCTCCAATTACATTTTGATAATCTTTGCATTGGTACTGAAGTTGATGCATATCTGGTGGCTTCCATATCTTGATATGGTCAAGATGCAAGTCTTTTTGATCAACTTCAACTCCTTATGACCTGCATTGACACCCTTTGGCATAGACAAGTGCATTATACAAGTATTGGGAACCAACAAATTAGATGGAATTAAACTATCACTGATTTTGATAATTCAGTTTTCTCTCCTAGTGATGTTTCATTCAAAGTTTTCTTAGATGGACAATCAGCAGCAAAGTGTTCACGCTTATGACATCTATAACAAGTTGGGTTCTTGGGTTTAATAAGGTCAGAAGACTTACCTTGGCTTGATGTGTGCTCCACCTTGGGGTCTAAAGTCTCCTTGAGCTTCTTACACATCTCTTGTAACCTTTGCAGCTCAGGTAGGGGTGTGGTGATTGGCTCTGGATGAACCTGGTTTGATTGACCCGACTTCTTAATCCCTTCTTGGTGTGTAGGTAACACTAGAGGACATCTTCTTGGGTTCATGGTCGTGAGCCTTCTTTGGTGTAAGGACAATATGCGGTTTTGGTGTAGACATCACTTTCCTTGGTGTTGCTTGATAATGGAGCTTTGATGTGGTATCCACTTGGTCTTGATACTTCTCTGCAAACTCCTTATACATCCTAAACTTAAGGTCTTTCCAGTCTACCACAGGTTGGTTGTAGATGTTTTGACTGCTCTCCTTTAGCCACCACTTGTAAGCTTTCCCCGTGAAGGCTTGGACAGCTTGTGATAGCTTCTTTTCTTTGGGAATGTTGTTGGACCGCAGCCACTTCTCCATGTTCATTTCCCATCTCAAATACACCTCAGGGTTCTTGCTGGAACCTGAAAACACTAGAGTGTTGGATGTGTAAGCAGAAGTTTTGCTTACTTCTTTCCTTTGGCCGGCTGGTGTATGTTGAGCTCTCTTGATTCTGGTGGGTTTAGGTTGAGGTGGTACTCTATATGGGACACGTCCATAGCCTAATGCCTTCTCAAGCATCTTTGTGAAGTGGTAGTCCTCACACAACTCGTCCTCCTCTTCCTCACCATAATCTGACCATGGGCAGCTTGGTCTTGACCATGATTGTTTGATTGGTGTGTCCTCTTCACACCATTTACTATTAGACCTGGTGAAACACTGCTCAAGAGGCTCTGGTTCATCTCTAATCTCTCTCATGATGTCATTGAGGTTGGTCCTCATCATCTCGGTCATGGTTGCCACCATGCTTTGGTTGAGTTGAGCCGACATAGCCTCCATGAGAAGCTTGTACTTCCTGACGAGTGAAGCCTCTTCTTCAGACTCATTTTCCATGCTTCCTGCACAAAGGTAAACAAAATAACCAGTAAAAGGTTTCTAGGTAACAAGATAAGCAAAAAGGAAAAAGAAAACAAGCAAAAAGGAAAAGCAAACAAGCTTGTCTTGCAAGACAAAACAAAAAAAAGGAGAAATCGGCTAGAAAAGGAAAAAGAGTTCAAGCAAAAAGGAAAAACTTCTAAACTTTTTCCTAATCTTTTCTAAGGTTTTCTAGCAACCTAACAAGCTTATCAGGCTCGTGTTCATGGTGAAAACAAGTTAGACAAATGCACAAAGCAATCGACAAAGAAGATGCATGCGGCTAGGGTTTTTATCTCTCTAGGGTTTCCGAAAATTTCAAATAAGGAAAGTCCTATAATTCTTGTCTAAACTCTTATGCAATCACGAGCAGCCCTAGTTTAGATGAGTTCTACTGCATATTCAAAAGATAAAGATGAATCACGGATTGAAACAATCAAAAGCAAACAAGAACACAAAGGATAGCGAGTACTTCCCAACCAAAGTTGCTCTGATACCACTTGATGCGTCCCTAGGATGCTCTTTGGTTGATGGGATGATGGATAGATCCTTGCAAGAACGAATCAGAGACTCAAGTCCTTCAAGGCGTGTGGATTGAATGGTGACACAAGAGGGATGAATGATCTCTTGATACTCCTAGATGATTAACTTGGATATGACACACCAAACTAAACACCCTTAGAACTCTGGATATGACACACCAGAACTCGGCACACTTTCTAGAGAGAGAGAGAGCCGTCAAGATGAATGTTACTTGTTTATTAAAAGACTGAATGAATACAAGAGGGTGTAGAGAACCCTTTAAATAAGAAACCAGAGACAAATCCTCTAGGGTTTCGACATTAAACAAGAAAAGGAAAGAAAGGAAACTATAGTCTAAGTTTAACATAAGCTTAAAAGATAAAAAATGTAACTTCTATAGTCTTGGACCGAGAATAGCACTTAGGTGATGTGTAGACAAGTTGTGGCCTCGTTAAAAACCTTCCTCCTGGAAAACCTCGTGGGACAAAACCAAAAGCAAGGAAAAGAGCACGCACCCCATGTCTTGCCTAGACACTAACTCAGTTTGGTGTAGAGATGGCTTGAATGGTGATCAAGACATCTCGGATCAAACCTTGTCCAAGACCTTCTTGTTGTGGATGTGAAGTGAGTAATCCAACAACATTCTCCTTAAGCTTCTTGACTCTGGAACGAGTCATGGGACCTTCAGGAATGGCTAGAGCATCATCACCAAGTTGTTGGTGCAATGTGGCTTCATGTGGCTCATCTAGACCCTCCTTGTTCTCCTTAGTGATCCGGTCCATGATCACCTCAAATGCACTCTTAGATGTTGCATCCTCAAGCTCTTCAGGTTCAGGTTCATGCTTCCATTCTTTGGTGCTTTCCATGATCACATCAGAATCTGAATTTTATAAGCTTTATTTGGACTCATAAATAAGTTTAGAATCACCCTGAATTTGAATCAATATCATGGGAGTTACGATGAAGAAGTCATCCCACTTTTAACCGAAGTGAATCCAATTTACACTGTTTGAAGATTTGGCAGTTTCTTCTTGATACTAATAAAACCAAAATGAATCAAGATGCAAGAAGCTTTATTTGGTATCATAAATCAGTGTAGAATCCCCATGAAGTTGAATCAGTATCATAGGAGTTATGATGAAGAAGTTATCTCACTTTTAACCGAAGTGATTTCAGTTTACCCTGTTTGGAGATTTGTCAATTTCTTCTTGATACAAATAAAACCAGAATGAATCACGATGTAAGAAGCTTGATTTGGACTCATAAATCAGTGTAGAATTACCCGAAATTGAATCAAGATCATGGGAGTTATGATGAAAAAGTTATCCCACTTTTAACCAAAGTGATTCCAGTTTACCCTGTTTGGAGAGTTGGCAATTTCTTTTTGATACTAATAAAACCAGAACAAATCACGATGTTATAAGCTTGATTTGGACTCATAAATAAGATTAGAATCACCCTGAATTTGAATCAATATCATAGGAGTTATGATGAAGAAGTTATCCCACTTTTAACCGAAATGATTCCAGTTTACACTGTTTGGAGATTTGGCAGTTTCTTCTTGATACTAATAAAACCAAAATGAATCGAGATGCAAGAAGATTTATTTGGACTCATAAATCAGTTTAGAATCCCCCTGAATTTGAATCAGTATCATAGGAGTTATGATGAAGAAGTTATCTCACTTTTAACCGAAGTGATTTCAGTTTACCCTGTTTGGAGATTTGGCAATTTCTTTTTGATACAAATAAAACCAGAATGAATCAGGATGTTAGAAGCTTGATTTGGACTCATTCATCAGTGTAGAATCACCCTGAAGTTGAATCAAGATCATAGGAGTTATGATGAAGAAGTTATCCCACTTTTAACCGAAGTGATTCCAGTTTACCCTGTTTGGAGAGTTGGAAATTTCTTCATGATTCTAATAAAAACAGAATGAATCACGATGTAAGAAGCTTGATTTGGACTCATAAATTAGTGTGGAATCACCCTGAAGTTGAATCAAGATCATAGGAGTTATGATGAAGAAGTTATCCCACTTTTAACCGAAGTGACACCAATTTACCATGTTTGGAGATTTGGCAATTTCTTCTTGATTCTAATCAAAACCAGAATGAATAAAGATGTAAGAATCTTGATTTGGACTCATAAATCAGTGCAGAATCATCCTGAAGTTTAATCATTATCATAGGACTTATGATGAAGAAGTTATCCCACTTTTAAACGAAGTGATTCCTATTTGACCTGTTTGGAGATTTGGCAATTTATTCTTGATACTAATAAAACCAGAATGAATCACGATGTAAGAAGCTTGATTTGGACTCATAAATCAGCGCAGAATCATCCTGAAGTGGAATCAATATCATTGGACTTATGATGAAGAAGTTATCCCACTTTTAACCGAAGTGATTCCAATTTGCCCTGTTTGGAGATTTGGCAATTTATTCTTGATACTAATAAAACCAGAATGAATCACGATGTAAGAATCTTGATTTGGACTCATTAATCAGTGTAGAATCACCCTGAAGGTTAATCAAGATCATAGGAGTTATGATGAAGAAGTTATCCCACTTTGAACCGAAGTGATTCCAGTTTACCCTGTTTGGAGATTTGGCAATTTCTTCTTGATACTAATAAAACCAGAATGAATCACGATGTAAGAATCTTATTTTGGACTCAAAAATCAGTGCAGAATCATCCTGAAGTTTAATCATTATCATTGGACTTATGATGAAGAAGTTATCCCACTTTTAAACGAAGTGATTCCTATTTGTCCTGTTTGGAGATTTGGCAATTTATTCTTGATACTAATAAAACCAGAATGAATCACGATGTAAGAAGCTTGATTTGGACTCATAAATCAGTGCAGAATCATCCTGAAGTGGAATCAATATCATTGGACTTATGATGAAGAAGTTATCCCACTTTTAACCGAAGTGATTCCAGTTTGCCCTGTTTGGAGATTTGGCAATTTATTCTTGATACTAATAAAACCAGAATGAATCACGATGTAAAAAGCTTGATTTGGACTTATTAATCAGTGTAGAATCACCCTGAAGGTTAATCAAGATCATAGGAGTTATGATGAAGAAGTTATCCCACTTTGAACCGAAGTGATTCCAGTTTACCCTGTTTGGAGATTTGGCAATTTCTTTTTGATACTAATAAAACCAGAATGAATCACGATGTAAGAAGCTTGATTTGGACTCATAAATCAGTGTAGAATTACCCGAAGTAAAATCAAGATCATGGGAGTTATGATGAAGAAGTTATCCCACTTTTAACCGAAGTTATTCCAGTTTACCCTGTTTGGAGAGTTGGCAATTTCTTCTTGAAACTAATAAAACCAGAACGAATCACGATGTTATAAGATTGAGTTGGACTCATAAATAAGTTTAGAATCACCCTGAATTTGAATCAATATCATAGGAGTTACGATGAAGAAGTTACCCCACTTTTAACCGAAGTGATTCCAGTTTACCCTGTTTGGAGAGTTGGCAATTTCTTCATGATACTAATAAAACCAGAATGAATCACGATGTAAGAAGCTTGATTTGGACTCATAAATTAGTGTAGAATCACCTTGAAGTTGAATCAAGATCATAGGAGTTATGATGAAGAAGTTATCCCACTTTTAACCGAAGTGACTCCAATTTACCATGTTTGGAGATTTGGCAATTTCTTTTGGATTCTAATCAAAACCAGAATGAATAAAGATGTAAGAATCTTGATTTGGACTCATAAATCAGTGCAGAATCATCCTGAAGTTTAATCAATATCATTGGACTTATGATGAAGAAGTTATCCCACTTTTAACCGAAGTGATTCCAATTTGCCTTGTTTGGAGATTTGGCAATTTATTCTTGGTACTAATAAAATTAGAATGACTCACGATGTATGAAGCTTGATTTGGACTCATAAATCAGTGCAGAATCATCCTGAAGTGGAATCAATATCATTGGACTTATGATGAAGAAGTTATCCCACTTTTAACCGAAGTGAATCCAGGTTGTCCTGTTTGGAGATTTGGCAATTTATTCTTGATACTAATAAAACCAGAATGAATCACGATGTAAGAAGCTTGATTTGGATTCATTAATCAGTGTAGAATCACCCTGAAGGTTAATCAAGATCATAGGAGTTATGATGAAGAAGTTATCCCACTTTTAACCGAAGTGATTCCAGTTTACCCTGTTTGGAGAGTTGGCAATTTCTTCATGATACTAATAAAACCAGAATGAATCACGATGTAAGAAGCTTGATTTGGACTCATAAATCAGTGTAGAATTACCCGAAATTGAATCAAGATCATGGGAGTTATGATGAAAAAGTTATCCCACTTTTAACCGAAGTGAATCCAGTTTACAATGTTTGGAGATTTGGCAGTTTCTTCTTGATACTAATAAAACAAAAATGAATCGAGATGCAAGAAGCTTTATTTGGACTCATAAATCAATGTAGAATCCCCCTGAAGTTGAATCAGTATCATAGGAGTTATGATGAAGAAGTTATCTCACTTTTAACCGAAGTGATTCCAGTTTACCCTGTTTGGAGATTTGGCAATTTCTTCTTGATACAAATAAAACCAGAATGAATCACGATGTAAGAAGCTTGATTTGGACTCATAAATCAGTGTAGAATTACCCGAAATTGAATCAAGATCATGGGAGTTATGATGAAAAAGTTATCCCACTTTTAACCGAAGTGATTCCAGTTTACCCTGTTTGGAGAGTTGGCAATTTCTTTTTGATACTAATAAAACCAGAACGAATCACGATGTTATAAGCTTGATTTGGACTCATAAATAAGTTTAGAATCACCCTGAATTTGAATCATTATCATAGGAGTTATGATGAAGAAGTTATCCCACTTTTAACCAAAGTGACACCAATTTACCATATTTGGAGATTTGGCAATTTCTTCTTGATTATAATCAAAACCAGAATGAATAAAGATGTAAGAATCTTGATTTGGACTCATAAATCAGTGCAGAATCATCCTGAAGTTTAATCATTATCATTGGACTTATGATGAAGAAGTTATCCCACTTTTAAACGAAGTGATTCCTATTTGCCCTGTTTGGAGATTTGGCAATTTATTCTTGATACTAATAAAACCAGAATGAATCACGATGTAAGAAGCTTGATTTGGACTCATAAATCAGTGCAGAATCATCCTGAAGTGGAATCAATATCATTGGACTTATGATGAAGAAGTTATCCCACTTTTAACCGAAGTGATTCCAGTTTGCCCTGTTTGGAGATTTGGCAATTTATTCTTGATACTAATAAAACCAGAATGAATCACGATGTAAGAATCTTGATTTGGACTCATTAATCAGTGTAGAATCACCCTGAAGGTTAATCAAGATCATAGGAGTTATGATGAAGAAGTTATCCCACTTTGAACCGAAGTGATTCCAGTTTACCCTGTTTGGAGATTTGGCAATTTCTTCTTGATACTAATAAAACCATAATGAATCACGATGTAAGAATCTTGATTTGGACTCATAAATCAGTGCAGAATCATCCTGAAGTTTAATCATTATCATTGGACTTATGATGAAGAAGTTATCCCACTTTTAAACGAAGTGATTCCTATTTGTCCTGTTTGGAGATTTGGCAATTTATTTTTGATACTAATAAAACCAGAATGAATCACGATGTAAGAAGCTTGATTTTGACTCATAAATCAGTGCAGAATCATCCTGAAGTGGAATCAATATCATTGGACTTATGATGAAGAAGTTATCCCACTTTTAACCGAAGTGATTCCAGTTTGCCCAGTTTGGAGATTTGGCAATTTATTCTTGATACTAATAAAACCAGAATGAATCACGATGTAAAAAGCTTGATTTGGACTCATTAATCAGTGTAGAATCACCCTGAAGGTTAATCAAGATCATAGGAGTTATGATGATGAAGTTATCCCACTTTGAACCGAAGTGATTCCAGTTTACCCTGTTTGGAGATTTGGCAATTTCTTCTTGATACTAATAAAACCAGAATGAATCACGATGTAAGAAGCTTGATTTGGACTCATAAATCAGTGTAGAATTACCCGAAGTAAAATCAAGATCATGGGAGTTATGATGAAGAAGTTATCCCACTTTTAACCGAAGTTATTCCAGTTTACCCTGTTTGGAGAGTTGGCAATTTCTTCTTGATACTAATAAAACCAGAACGAATCACGATGTTATAAGATTGAGTTGGACTCATAAATAAGTTTAGAATCACCCTGAATTTGAATCAATATCATCGGAGTTACGATGAAGAAGTTACCCCACTTTTAACCGAAGTGATTCCAGTTTACCCTGTTTGGAGAGTTGGCAATTTCTTCATGATACTAATAAAACCAGAATGAATCACGATGTAAGAAGCTTGATTTGGACTCATAAATTAGTGTAGAATCACCTTGAAGTTGAATCAAGATCATAGGAGTTATGATGAAGAAGTTATCCCACTTTTAACCGAAGTGACTCCAATTAACCATGTTTGGAGATTTGGCAATTTCTTTTGGATTCTAATCAAAACCAGAATGAATAAAGATGTAAGAATCTTGATTTGGACTCATAAATCAGTGCAGAATCATCCTGAAGTTTAATCAATATCATTGGACTTATGATGAAGAAGTTATCCCACTTTTAACCGAAGTGATTCCAATTTGCCTTGTTTGGAGATTTGGCAATTTATTCTTGGTACTAATAAAATTAGAATGACTCACGATGTAAGAAGCTTGTTTTGGACTCATAAATCAGTGCAGAATCATCCTGAAGTGGAATCAATATCATTGGACTTATGATGAAGAAGTTATCCCACTTTTAACCGAAGTGAATCCAAGTTGCCCTGTTTGGAGATTTGGCAATTTCTTTTTGATACTAATAAAACCAGAACGAATCACAATGTTATAAGCTTGATTTGGACTCATAAATAAGTTTAGAATCACCCTGAATTTGAATCAATATCATGGGAGTTACGATGAAGAAGTTATCCCACTTTTAACCGAAGTGAATCCAGTTTACACTGTTTGGAGATTTGGCAGTTTCTTCTTGATACTAATAAAACAAAAATGAATCGAGATGCAAGAAGCTTTATTTGGACTCATAAATCAGTTTAGAATCTGATGTGATCATGGAAAGCACCAAAGAATGGAAGCATGAACCTGAAGGGCTTGTAGCTGAGGATGCAACATTTAAGAGTGCAAATGATGTGATCATGGACCGGATCACTAAGGAGAACAAGGAGAGTCTAGATGAGCCACATGAAGCCACATTGCACCAACCACTTGGTGATGATGCTCTAGCCATTCCTGAAGGTCCCATGACTCGTTCCAGAGTCAAGAAGCTTAAGGAGAATGTTGTTGGATTACTCACTTCACATCCACAACAAGAAAGTCTTGGACAAGTTCTGATCCGAGATGTCTTGATCACCATTCAAGCCATCTCTACATCAAACTGAGTTAGTGTCTAGGCAAGACATGGGGTACGTACTCTTTTCCTTGCTTTTGGTTTTGTCCCATGAGGTTTTCCGGAGTAAGGTTTTTAACGAGGCCACAACTTGTCTTCACATCACTTAGGCCCTATCTCGGTCCAAGGCTAAAAGAAGTTACATTATTATTTCATTTTAAGCTTATGTTAAACTTAGACTATAGTTTCCTTTCTTTCCTTTTCTTGATTAATGTTGAAACCCTAGAGAGCATGTTCTCTGGTTTCCTATTTAAAGGGTTCTCTACACCCTCTTGTAAGCATCCAACTTTTCAATAACAAGTATCATTCATTCTTGACGGCTCTCTCTCTCTCTAGAAAGTGTGCCGAGTTCTGGTGTGTCATATCCAGAGATCTAAGGGTGTTTAGTTTGGTGTGTCATATCCAAGTTAATCATCTAGGAGTATCAAGAGATCATTCATCCCTCTTGTGTCACCATTCAATCCACACGCCTTGAAGGACTTGAGTCTCTGATTCGTTCTTGCAAGGATCTATCCATCATCCCATCAACCAAAGAGCATCCTAGGGACGCATTAGAATCCCCCTGAAGTTGAATCAGTATCATAGGAGTTATGATGAAGAAGTTATCTCAGTTTTAACCGAAGTGATTCCAGTTTACCCTGTTTGGAGATTTGGCAATTTCTTCTTGATACAAATAAAACCAGAATGAATCATGATGTTAGAAGCTTGATTTGGACTCATTAATCAGTGTAGAATCACCCTGAAGGTTAATCAAGATCATAGGAGTTATGATGAAGAAGTTATCCCACTTTGAACCGAAGTGATTCCAGTTTACCCTGTTTGGAGATTTGGCAATTTCTTCTTGATACTAATAAAACTAGAATGAATCACGATGTAAGAAGCTTGATTTGGACTCATAAATCAGTGTAGAATTACCCGAAGTAAAATCAAGATCATGAGAGTTATGATGAAGAAGTTATCCCACTTTTAACAGAAGTTATTCCAGTTTACCCTGTTTGGAGAGTTGGTAATTTTTTCTTGATACTAATAAAACCAGAATGAATCACGATGTTGTAAGCTTGATTTGGACTCATAAATAAGTTTAGAATCACCCTGAATTTGAATCAATATCATAGGAGTTACGATGAAGAAGTTACCCCACTTTTAACCGAAGTGATTCCAGTTTACCCTGTTTGGAGAGTTGGCAATTTCTTCATGATACTAATAAAACCAGAATGAATCACGATGTAAGAAGCTTGATTGGGACTCATAAATTAGTGTAGAATCACCTTGAAGTTGAATCAAGATCATAGGAGTTATGATGAAGAAGTTATCCCACTTTTAACCGAAGTGACTCCAATTAACCATGTTTGGAGATTTGGCAATTTCTTTTGGATTCTAATCAAAACCAGAATGAATAAAGATGTAAGAATCTTGATTTGGACTCATAAATCAGTGCAGAATCATCCTGAAGTTTAATCAATATCATTGGACTTATGATGAAGAAGTTATCCCACTTTTAACCGAAGTGATTCCAATTTGCCTTGTTTGGAGATTTGGCAATTTATTCTTGGTACTAATAAAATTAGAATGACTCACGATGTAAGAAGCTTGTTTTGGACTCATAAATCAGTGCAGAATCATCCTGAAGTGGAATCAATATCATTGGACTTATGATGAAGAAGTTATCCCACTTTTAACCGAAGTGAATCCAGGTTGCCCTGTTTGGAGATTTGGCAATTTATTCTTGATAATAATAAAACCAGAATGAATCACGATGTAAGAAGCTTGATTTGGATTCATTAATCAGTGTAGAATCACCCTGAAGGTTAATCAAGATCATAGGAGTTATGATGAAGAAGTTATCCCACTTTGAACCGAAGTGATTCTAGTTTACCATGTTTGGAGATTTGGCAATTTCTTCTTGATACTAATAAAACCAGAATGAATCACGATGTAAGAAGCTTGATTTGGCCTCATAAATCAGTGTAGAATTACCCAAAGTTGAATCAAGATCATGGGAGTTATGATGAAGAAGTTATCCCACTTTTAACCAAAGTGATTCCAGTTTACCCTGTTTGGAGAGTTGGCAATTTCTTCATGATACTAATAAAACCAGAATGAATCACGATGTAAGAAGCTTGATTTGGACTCATAAATTAGTGTAGAATTACCCGAAATTGAATCAAGATCATGGGAGTTATGATGAAAAAGTTATCCCACTTTTAACCGAAGTGAATCCAGATTACACTGTTTGGAGATTTGTCAGTTTCTTCTTGATACTAATAAAACAAAAATGAATCGAGATGCAAGAAGCTTTATTTGGACTCATAAATCAGTGTAGAATCCCCATGAAGTTGAATCAGTATCATAGGAGTTATGATGAAGAAGTTATCCCACTTTTAACCGAAGTGATTCCAGTTTACCCTGTTTGGAGATTGGCAATTTCTTCTTGATACAAATAAAACCAGAATGAATCACGATGTAAGAAGCTTGATTTGGACTCATAAATCAGTGTAGAATTACCCGAAATTGAATCAAGATCATGGGAGTTATGATGAAAAAGTTATCCCACTTTTAACCGAAGTGATTCCAGTTTACCCTGTTTGGAGAGTTGGCAATTTCTTTTTGATACTAATAAAACCAGAACGAATCACGATGTTATAAGCTTGATTTGGACTCATAAATAAGTTTAGAATCACCCTGAATTTGAATCATTATCATAGGAGTTATGATGAAGAAGTTATCCCACTTTTAACCAAAGTGACACCAATTTACCATGTTTGGAGATTTCTTCTTGATTATAATCAAAACCAGAATGAATAAAGATGTAAGAATCTTGATTTGGACTCATAAATCAGTGCAGAATCATCCTGAAGTTTAATCATTATCATTGGACTTATGATGAAGAAGTTATCCCACTTTTAAACGAAGTGATTCCTATTTACCATGTTTGGAGATTTGGCAATTTATTCTTGATACTAATAAAACCAGAATGAATCACGATGTAAGAAGCTTGATTTGGACTCATAAATCAGTGCAGAATCATCCTGAAGTGGAATCAATATCATTGGACCTTATGATGAAGAAGTTATCCCACTTTTAACCGAAGTGATTCCAGTTTGCCCTGTTTGGAGATTTGGCAATTTATTCTTGATTCTAATAAAACCAGAATGAATCACGATGTAAGAATCTTGATTTGGACTCAGTAATCAGTGTAGAATCACCCTGAAGGTTAATCAAGATCATAGGAGTTATGATGAAGAAGTTATCCCACTTTGAACCGAAGTGATTCCAGTTTACCCTGTTTGGAGATTTGGCAATTTCTTCTTGATACTAATAAAACCAGAATGAATCACGATCTAAGAAGCTTGATTTGGACTCATAAATCAGTGTAGAATTACCCGAAGTAAAATCAAGATCATGGGAGTTATGATGAAGAAGTTATCCCACTTTTAACAGAAGTTATTCCAGTTTACCCTGTTTGGAGAGTTGGTAATTTCTTCTTGATACTAATAAAACCAGAACGAATCACGATGTTGTAAGCTTGATTTGGACTCATAAATAAGTTTAGAATCACCCTGAACTTGAATCAATATCATAGGAGTTACGATGAAGAAGTTACCCCACTTTTAACCGAAGTGATTCCAGTTTACCCTGTTTGGAGAGTTGGCAATTTCTTCATGATACTAATAAAACCATAATGAATCACGATGTAAGAAGCTTGATTTGGACTCATAAATTAGTGTAGAATCACCTTGAAGTTGAATCAAGATCATAGGAGTTATGATGAAGAAGTTATCCCACTTTTAACCGAAGTGACTCCAATTTACCATGTTTGGAGATTTGGCAATTTCTTTTGGATTCTAATCAAAACCAGAATGAATAAAGATGTAAGAATCTTGATTTGGACTCATAAATCAGTGCAGAATCATCCTGAAGTTTAATCAATATCATTGGACTTTTGATGAAGAAGTTATCCCACTTTTAACCGAAGTGATTTCAATTTGCCTTGTTTGGAGATTTGGCAATTTATTCTTGGTACTAATAAAACCAGAATGACTCACGATGTAAGAAGCTTGATTTGGACTCATAAATCAGTGCAGAATCATCCTGAAGTGGAATCAATATCATTGGACTTATGATGAAGAAGTTATCCCACTTTTAACCAAAGTGAATCCAGGTTGCCCTGTTTGGAGATTGGCAATTTATTCTTGATACTAATAAAACCAGAATGAATCACGATAAAATAAGCTTGATTTGGATTCATTAATCAGTGTAGAATCACCCTGAAGGTTAATCAAGATCATAGGAGTTATGATGAAGAAGTTATCCCACTTTGAACCGAAGTGATTCTAGTTTACCATGTTTGGAGATTTGGCAATTTCTTCTTGATACTAATAAAACCAGAATGAATCACGATGTAAGAAGCTTGATTTGGACTCATAAATCAGTGTAGAATTACCCGAAGTTGAATCAAGATCATGGGAGTTATGATGAAGAAGTTATCCCACTTTTAACCGAAGTGATTCCAGTTTACCCTGTTTGGAGAGTTGGCAATTTCTTTTTGATACTAATAAAACCAGAACGAATCACAATGTTATAAGCTTGATTTGGACTCATAAATAAGTTTAGAATCACCCTGAATTTGAATCAATATCATGGGAGTTACGATGAAGAAGTTATCCCACTTTTAACCGAAGTGAATCCAGTTTACACTGTTTGGAGATTTGGCAGTTTCTTCTTGATACTAATAAAACAAAAATGAATCGAGATGCAAGAAGCTTTATTTGGACTCATAAATCAGTTTAGAATCTGATGTGATCATGGAAAGCACCAAAGAATGGAAGCATGAACCTGAAGGGCTTGTAGCTGAGGATGCAACATTTAAGAGTGCAAATGATGTGATCATGGACCGGATCACTAAGGAGAACAAGGAGAGTCTAGATGAGCCACATGAAGCCACATTGCACCAACCACTTGGTGATGATGCTCTAGCCATTCCTGAAGGTCCCATGACTCGTTCCAGAGTCAAGAAGCTTAAGGAGAATGTTGTTGGATTACTCACTTCACATCCACAACAAGAAAGTCTTGGACAAGTTCTGATCCGAGATGTCTTGATCACCATTCAAGCCATCTCTACATCAAACTGAGTTAGTGTCTAGGCAAGACATGGGGTACGTACTCTTTTCCTTGCTTTTGGTTTTGTCCCATGAGGTTTTCCGGAGTAAGGTTTTTAACGAGGCCACAACTTGTCTTCACATCACTTAGGCCCTATCTCGGTCCAAGGCTAAAAGAAGTTACATTATTATTTCATTTTAAGCTTATGTTAAACTTAGACTATAGTTTCCTTTCTTTCCTTTTCTTGATTAATGTTGAAACCCTAGAGAGCATGTTCTCTGGTTTCCTATTTAAAGGGTTCTCTACACCCTCTTGTAAGCATCCAACTTTTCAATAACAAGTATCATTCATTCTTGACGGCTCTCTCTCTCTCTCTAGAAAGTGTGCCGAGTTCTGGTGTGTCATATCCAGAGATCTAAGGGTGTTTAGTTTGGTGTGTCATATCCAAGTTAATCATCTAGGAGTATCAAGAGATCATTCATCCCTCTTGTGTCACCATTCAATCCACACGCCTTGAAGGACTTGAGTCTCTGATTCGTTCTTGCAAGGATCTATCCATCATCCCATCAACCAAAAATCATCCTAGGGACGCATTAGAATCCCCCTGAAGTTGAATCAGTATCATAGGAGTTATGATGAAGAAGTTATCTCAGTTTTAACCGAAGTGATTCCAGTTTACCCTGTTTGGAGATTTGGCAATTTCTTCTTGATACAAATAAAACCAGAATGAATCATGATGTTAGAAGCTTGATTTGGACTCATTAATCAGTGTAGAATCACCCTGAAGGTTAATCAAGATCATAGGAGTTATGATGAAGAAGTTATCCCACTTTGAACCGAAGTGATTCCAGTTTACCCTGTTTGGAGATTTGGCAATTTCTTCTTGATACTAATAAAACTAGAATGAATCACGATGTAAGAAGCTTGATTTGGACTCATAAATCAGTGTAGAATTACCCGAAGTAAAATCAAGATCATGGGAGTTATGATGAAGAAGTTATCCCACTTTTAACAGAAGTTATTCCAGTTTACCCTGTTTGGAGAGTTGGTAATTTCTTCTTGATACTAATAAAACCAGAACGAATCACGATGTTGTAAGCTTGATTTGGACTCATAAATAAGTTTAGAATCACCCTGAATTTGAATCAATATCATAGGAGTTACGATGAAGAAGTTACCCCACTTTTAACCGAAGTGATTCCAGTTTACCCTGTTTGGAGAGTTGGCAATTTCTTCATCATACTAATAAAACCATAATGAATCACGATGTAAGAAGCTTGATTTGGACTCATAAATTAGTGTAGAATCACCTTGAAGTTGAATCAAGATCATAGGAGTTATGATGAAGAAGTTATCCCACTTTTAACCGAAGTGACTCCAATTTACCATGTTTGGAGATTGGGCAATTTCTTTTGGATTCTAATCAAAACCAGAATGAATAAAGATGTAAGAATCTTGATTTGGACTCATAAATCAGTGCAGAATCATCCTGAAGTTTAATCAATATCATTGGACTTTTGATGAAGAAGTTATCCCACTTTTAACCGAAGTGATTCCAATTTGCCTTGTTTGGAGATTTGGCAATTTATTCTTGGTACTAATAAAACCAGAATGACTCACGATGTAAGAAGCTTGATTTGGACTCATAAATCAGTGCAGAATCATCCTGAAGTGGAATCAATATCATTGGACTTATGATGAAGAAGTTATCCCACTTTTAACCGAAGTGAATCCAGGTTGCCCTGTTTGGAGATTGGCAATTTATTCTTGATACTAATAAAACCAGAATGAATCACGATAAAAGAAGCTTGATTTGGATTCATTAATCAGTGTAGAATCACCCTGAAGGTTAATCAAGATCATAGGAGTTATGATGAAGAAGTTATCCCACTTTGAACCGAAGTGATTCTAGTTTACCATGTTTGGAGATTTGGCAATTTCTTCTTGATACTAATAAAACCAGAATGAATCACGATGTAAGAAGCTTGATTTGGACTCATAAATCAGTGTAGAATTACCCGAAGTTGAATCAAGATCATGGGAGTTATGATGAAGAAGTTATCCCACTTTTAACCGAAGTGATTCCAGTTTACCCTGTTTGGAGAGTTGGCAATTTCTTTTTGATACTAATAAAACCAGAACGAATCACAATGTTATAAGCTTGATTTGGACTCATAAATAAGTTTAGAATCACCCTGAATTTGAATCAATATCATGGGAGTTACGATGAAGAAGTTATCCCACTTTTAACCGAAGTGAATCCAGTTTACACTGTTTGGAGATTTGGCAGTTTCTTCTTGATACTAATAAAACAAAAATGAATCGAGATGCAAGAAGCTTTATTTGGACTCATAAATCAGTTTAGAATCTGATGTGATCATGGAAAGCACCAAAGAATGGAAGCATGAACCTGAAGGGCTTGTAGCTGAGGATGCAACATTTAAGAGTGCAAATGATGTGATCATGGACCGGATCACTAAGGAGAACAAGGAGAGTCTAGATGAGCCACATGAAGCCACATTGCACCAACCACTTGGTGATGATGCTCTAGCCATTCCTGAAGGTCCCATGACTCGTTCCAGAGTCAAGAAGCTTAAGGAGAATGTTGTTGGATTACTCACTTCACATCCACAACAAGAAAGTCTTGGACAAGGTCTGATCCGAGATGTCTTGATCACCATTCAAGCCATCTCTACATCAAACTGAGTTAGTGTCTAGGCAAGACATGGGGTACGTACTCTTTTCCTTGCTTTTGGTTTTGTCCCATGAGGTTTTCCGGAGGAAGGTTTTTAACGAGGCCACAACTTGTCTTCACATCACTTAGGCCCTATCTCGGTCCAAGGCTAAAAGAAGTTATATTATTATTTCATTTTAAGCTTATGTTAAACTTAGACTATAGTTTCCTTTCTTTCCTTTTCTTGATTAATGTTGAAACCCTAGAGAGCATGTTCTCTGGTTTCCTATTTAAAGGGTTCTCTACACCCTCTTGTAAGCATCCAACTTTTCAATAACAAGTGTCATTCATTCTTGACGGCTCTCTCTCTCTCTCTAAAAAGTGTGCCGAGTTCTGGTGTGTCATATCCAGAGATCTAAGGGTGTTTAGTTTGGTGTGTCATATCCAAGTTAATCATCTAGGAGTATCAAGAGATCATTCATCCCTCTTGTGTCACCATTCAATCCACACGCCTTGAAGGACTTGAGTCTCTGATTCGTTCTTGCAAGGATCTATCCATCATCCCATCAACCAAAGAGCATCCTAGGGACGCATCAGAATCCCCCTGAAGTTGAATCAGTATCATAGGAGTTATGATGAAGAAGTTATCTCAGTTTTAACCGAAGTGATTCCAGTTTACCCTGTTTGGAGATTTGGCAATTTCTTCTTGATACAAATAAAACCAGAATGAATCATGATGTTAGAAGCTTGATTTGGACTCATTCATCAGTGTAGAATCACCCTGAAGTTGAATCAAGATCATAGGAGTTATGATGAAGAAGTTATCCCACTTTTAACCGAAGTGATTCCAGTTTACCCTGTTTGGAGAGTTGGCAATTTCTTCATGATACTAATAAAACCAGAATGAATCACGATGTAAGAAGCTTGATTTGGACTCATAAATTAGTGTAGAATCACCCTGAAGTTAAATCAAGATCATAGGAGTTATGATGAAGAAGTTATCCCACTTTTAACCGAAGTGACACCAATTTACCATGTTTGGAGATTTTGCAATTTTTTCTTGATTCTAATCAAAACCAGAATGAATAAAGATGTAAGAATCTTGATTTGGACTCAGAAATCATTGAAGAATCATCCTGAAGTTTAATCATTACCATTGGACTTATGATGAAGAAGTTATCCCACTTTTAAACAAAGTGATTCCTATTTGCCCTGTTTGGAGATTTGGCAATTTATTCTTGATACTAATAAAACCAGAATGAATCACGATCTAAGAAGCTTGATTTGGACTCATAAATCAGTGCAGAATCATCCTGAAGTGGAATCAATATCATTGGACTTATGATGAAGAAGTTATCCCACTTTTAACCGAAGTGATTCCAGTTTGCATTGTTTGGAGATTTGGCAATTTATTCTTGATACTAATAAAACCAGAATGAATCACGATGTAAGAAGCTTGATTTTGACTCATTAATCAGTGTAGAATCACCCTGAAGGTTAATCAAGATCAAAGGAGTTATGATGAAGAAGTTATCCCACTTTTAACCGAAGTGATTCCAGTTTACCTTGTTTGGAGATTTGGCAATTTCTTCTTGATACTAATAAAACCAGAATGAATCACGATGTAAGAAGCTTGATTTGGACTCATAAATCAGTGTAGAATTTCCCGAAGTAAATCAAGATCATGGGAAGTTATGATGAAGAAGTTATCCCACTTTTAACCCGAAGTTTATTCCAGTTACCCCTGTTTGGGAGGTTGGTCGCAATTTCTTCTTGATACTAAATAAAACCAGAACGAATCACGATGTTATAAGATTGAGTTCGACTCATAAATAAGTTTAGAATCACCCTGATTTGAATCAATATCAATAGGAGTTACGACTGAAGAAGTTACCCCACGTTTAACCAGGATTCCAGTTTACCCCTTTGAGAGTTGGGCCATTGTCTTCACATCACTTAGGCCCTATCTCGGTCCAAGGCTAAAAGAAGTTACATTATTATTTCATTTTAAGCTTATGTTAAACTTAGACTATAGTTTCCTTTCTTTCCTTTTCTTGATTAATGTTGAAACCCTAGAGAACATGTTCTCTGGTTTCCTATTTAAAGGGTTCTCTACACCCTCTTGAAAGCATCCAACTTTTCAATAACAAGTATCATTCATTCTTGACGGCTCTCTCTCTCTCTAGAAAGTGTGCCGAGTTCTGGTGTGTCATATCCAGAGATCTAAGGGTGTTTAGTTTGGTGTGTCATATCCAAGTTAATCATCTAGGAGTATCAAGAGATCATTCATCCCTCTTGTGTCACCATTCAATCCACACGCCTTGAAGGACTTGAGTCTCTGATTCGTTCTTGCAAGGATCTATCCATCATCCCATCAACCAAAGAGCATCCTAGGGACGCATTAGAATCCCCCTGAAGTTGAATCAGTATCATAGGAGTTATGATGAAGAAGTTATCTCAGTTTTAACCGAAGTGATTCCAGTTTACCCTGTTTGGAGATTTGGCAATTTCTTCTTGATACAAATAAAACCAGAATGAATCATGATGTTAGAAGCTTGATTTGGACTCATTAATCAGTGTAGAATCACCCTGAAGGTTAATCAAGATCATAGGAGTTATGATGAAGAAGTTATCCCACTTTGAACCGAAGTGATTCCAGTTTACCCTGTTTGGAGATTTGGCAATTTCTTCTTGATACTAATAAAACCAGAATGAATCACGATGTAAGAAGCTTGATTTGGACTCATAAATCAGTGTAGAATTACCCGAAGTAAAATCAAGATCATGGGAGTTATGATGAAGAAGTTATCCCACTTTTAACAGAAGTTATTCCAGTTTACCCTGTTTGGAGAGTTGGTAATTTCTTCTTGATACTAATAAAACCAGAACGAATCACGATGTTGTAAGCTTGATTTGGACTCATAAATAAGTTTAGAATCACCCTGAATTTGAATCAATATCATAGGAGTTACGATGAAGAAGTTACCCCACTTTTAACCAAAGTGATTCCAGTTTACCCTGTTTGGAGAGTTGGCAATTTATTCATGATACTAATAAAACCAGAATGAATCACGATGTAAGAAGCTTGATTTGGACTCATAAATTAGTGTAGAATCACCTTGAAGTTGAATCAAGATCATAGGAGTTATGATGAAGAAGTTATCCCACTTTTAACCAAAGTGACTCCAATTTACCATGTTTGGAGATTTGGCAATTTCTTTTGGATTCTAATCAAAACCAGAATGAATAAAGATGTAAGAATCTTGATTTGGACTCATAAATCAGTGCAGAATCATCCTGAAGTTTAATCAATATCATTGGACTTTTGATGAAGAAGTTATCCCACTTTTAACCGAAGTGATTCCAATTTGCCTTGTTTGGAGATTTGGCAATTTATTCTTGGTACTAATAAAACCAGAATGACTCACGATGTAAGAAGCTTGATTTGGACTCATAAATAGTGCAGAATCATCCTGAAGTGGAATCAATATCATTGGACTTATGATGAAGAAGTTATCCCACTTTTAACCGAAGTGAATCCAGGTTGCCCTGTTTGGAGATTTGGCAATTTATTCTTGATACTAATAAAACCAGAATGAATCACGATGTAAGAAGCTTGATTTGGATTCATTAATCAGTGTAGAATCACCCTGAAGGTTAATCAAGATCATAGGAGTTATGATGAAGAAGTTATCCCACATTGAACCGAAGTGATTCTAGTTTACCATGTTTGGAGATTTGGCAATTTCTTCTTGATACTAATAAAACCAGAATGAATCACGATGTAAGAAGCTTGATTTGGAATCATAAATCAGTGTAGAATTACCCGAAGTTGAATCAAGATCATGGGAGTTATGGTGAAGAAGTTATCCCACTTTTAACCGAAGTGATTCCAGTTTACCCTGTTTGGAGAGTTGGCAATTTCTTCATGATACTAATATAACCAGAATGAATCACGATGTAAGAAGCTTGATTTGAACTCATAAATTTGTGTAGAATCACCCTGAAGTTGAATCAAGATCGTAGGAGTTATGATGAAGAAGTTATCCCACTTTTAACCGAAGTGACTCCAATTTACCATGTTTGGAGATTTGGCAAATTCTTCTTGATTCTAATCAAAACCAGAACGAATAAAGATGTAAGAATCTTGATTTGGACTCATAAATCAGTGCAGAATCATCCTGAAGTTTAATCAATATCATTGGACTTATGATGAAGAAGTTATCCCACTTTTAACCGAAGTGATTCCAATTTGCCCTGTTTGGAGATTTGGCAATTTATTCTTGATACTAAAAAAACCAGAATGACTCACGATGTAAGAGCTTGATTTGGACTCATAAATCAGTGCAGAATCATCCTGAAGTGGAATCAATATCATTGGACTTATGATGACGAAGTTATCCTACTTTTAACCGAAGTGATTCCAGTTTGCCCTGTTTGGAGATTTGGCAATTTATTCTTGATACTAATAAAACCAGAATGAATCACGATGTAAGAAGCTTGATTTGGACTCATTAATCAGTGTAGAATTACCCGAATTTGAATCAAGATCATGGGAGTTATGATAAAGAAGTTATCCCACTTTTAACCGAAGTGATTCCAGTTTACCCTGTTTGGAGAGTTGGCTATTTCTTCTTGATACTAATAAAACTAGAATGAATCGCGATGTAAGAAGCTTGATTTTTGGACTCATTAATCAGTTTAGAATCACCCTGAATTTGAATCAAGATCATAGAGTTATGATTGAAGAAGTTATCCCACTTTTAACCGGAGTGACTCCAGTTTACCCATGTTTGAGAGTTTGGCAATTTCTTCTTGATACTAATAAAACCAGAACGAATCATGATGTTATAAGCTTGATTTGGACTCATAAATAATTATAGAATCACCCTGAAGTTGAATCAAGATCATAGGAGTTATTATGAAGAAGTTATTCCCACTTTTAACCGAAGTGATTCCAGTTTCCGGCCATGTTTGGAGATTGGGCAATTTATTCTTGATACCTAATAAAACCAAAATTGAATCACGATGTAGAAGCTTGATTTCGGACTTCATAAATTCAACTGCAGAATCATCCTGAAGTGGAATCCATATCATTGGACTTATGATGAAGAAGTTATCCCAACTTTTAACCGAATGATTCCAGTTTTGTCCCCGTTTGGAGATTTGAGCAATTTATTCTTGATTCTAATCAAACCAGAATGAATCACAGATGCTAAGAATCTTGATTTGGACTCATAATCAGTGTAGAATCACCCTGAAGGTTTGAATCAATATCATTGGGAGTTATGATTGAAGAATGTATCCCACTTTGGAACCGAAGTGATCCAGTATTGCCCTGTTTTGGATATGGCAATTTCTTCTTGATACTAAAAAAACCAGAATGAATCACGATGTAAAGAAGCTTGATTTTGGACTCATAAATCAGTGTATATTACCTGAAGTTGACATCAAGATCATGGGAGTTATGATGAAGAAGTTATCCCACTTTTAACCGAAGTGATTCCAGTTTGCCCCTGTTTGGAGAGTTTGGCAATTTATTCTTGATACTAATAAAACCAGAAACGAATCACGATGTAAGAAGCTTGATTTGGACTCATAAATCAGTGTAGAATCACCCTGAATTTGAATCAATATCATAGGAGTTACGATGAAGAAGTTATCCCACTTTTAACCGAAGTGAATCCAGTTTACACTGTTTGGAGATTTGGCATTTTCTTCTTGATACTAATAAAACCAGAATGAATCACGATGTAAGAAGCTTGATTTTGGACTCATAAATCAGTGTAGAATCACCCTGAGGTTGAATCAAGTAATATGGAGTTATGATGAAGAAGTAATTCCCACTTTTAACGAAGTGATTCCAGTTACCCTGTTTTGGAGATTTTGGGCAGATTTCTTCTTGATACTAATATAACCAGAATGAATCATGATGTAAGAAGCTTGATTCGGACTCATTAATCAGTGTAGAATCACCCTGAAGTTGAATCAATGATCATGGAGTTATGATGAAGAAGTTATCCCACTTTTAACCGAAGTGACTCCAGTTTTACCATGTTTGGAGAGTTGGCAATTTCTTCATGATACTAATAAAACCAGAATGAATCACGATGTAAGAAGCTTGATTTGGACTCATAAATCAGTGTAGAATCACCCTGAAGTTGAATCAAGATCATAGGAGTTATGATGAAGAAGTTATCCCACTTTTAACCGAAGTGAATCCAGTTTACACTGTTTTGGAGATTTTGGGCAGTTCTTCTTGATACAATAAAACCAGAATGAATCA
>CAJHQQ010002419.1:0-65179 GCA_905132885.1 Moricandia moricandioides
TCTTCGGGACAACCATCTACTGCAACTCAAAATTCTTTCCTCAGTTTCGGAATACACTCAAACACCAATACCTACACAAAGAAAGTGACACATATTAACTTATATAGCAAATAAATTTAAAAATTACAATAACCTTTACCTTTAAAGGAATAATGAATCCTGCAAATCATGTTGTCCTACGAGGTTTCTCCTTCAGAAGGTTCATCATGTGCTTAATCCCCTTAAACTCATCCTCAAACGTTAGATGACCCCAAGGAAATGTTCTGCAAGCGTCCAAGCATCCACCATTCTGAGTATGAAGAGCTCTAGAGGTCCTTTATCCTTTGGCTTTCCTCAAATAATAATATAGCCTATTTATTACCAGTTTTAGACCATATTATAGGGTCTATTATGTGTGTATAGGCTATGTTTTAAGGTCTTTACAGGTCCAGGTACGTTTTGGAGATATATAGAGATACTTGGAGCTTTTGGAGCATTTAGAAGAGAAGAATATGTAGCTGATCATTTAGAGAGTCAAAGTTCAAGGTTGACATCGATCGACGACACAACCTTGGCGTCGACCGATGCTACATGACCAAGGTCGATCGATGTTGAAAATTTCCCATCAATCGACGTCCAAATCGCAGACATCCGATCTCAATCCCAAGTTAGAGACAAGATTACAAGATTACCCCTGGATGAGTTTTGACCTAGATTTTAGGGTTTTATATTTATACTTTATGTATTACATCAGAAAGAGGAGATGTGCATGGAGTGCGAGAGAGAGCGATGTGCCAATGGCATATTGTGTACACCAGCACTCCATTATAGTTTAAGGATTTATTTAGGGGAGAAGATTCATAACTCCTTAGGGAGATTTGTATTATAACCCAATATTTTATCTATTCATTATATTCAAATTATTATTCTTACTTTGATTATGTCTGAGTAGTTATCAACTAGATTTAGGGTTGAATGATAACAATCATGGATTAGCCCAAAATTTGGACTGCTAGATTAAGTTAATATCCATCATTTGAGTTGTGCTTAATGCTTGAATTTTAGAGTAGCTAACTATGATCTCGAAAGTAGGACATGGACGACTATGAGAGTTGGTTTTGTGCCAGAATAGGCTCCATTGAACTAGGTTGTTAGGCGCACGTGAGAGATGGTCTAATTAGCTTGGTGAACATATCAAATCTCGTTCACACTTCCTTTTGATTTCACTGTCGACGTCATTAGGCCTTAGCCATCGATCGATGGTCTTTCCTTTTTCTCGCATACGAGAGTTGGAGTTAAAAGGTCAGAATAGTTAATATTTGAGTTCACGAATATTCACATATCTGTGCTTCTTATTCCCTATAATTCATTGAGCTGGAAATCCTAGATCTAGCATATTAACATTTGCATCTAGTTAGTCTATTATCATATTTCCATATTTACATTATTAGCATATTTCCATATTGCATCTACACCTTCCAATAAGGAATACTTTCTTTAGTTGAGTACTAGTTACCAATATATATAATCACCTACCTTAATCTTTAGAAATAAGAAATCTATTGTGTGTCATTATTCTCTATGGATTCGATCCCTAAGTACTACACCTGATCACTTTTGGCAAGAGTATTGTTTTGTGTGTTAGGATTAAGGGTTAATTTGATAGTTAATTTTTTAGGATATTTATACCTTACTAGAACAATAAACACACCCATATCAAATTTGGCGTCGTTGCCAGGGAGCATTGATTGCCATTAGATTTAATTTCTAGGATTTAGTCTAGGTTTGTTTTTACTTTCAAGTTACTAATTTTTCTTTTTCTTTGTTTTCCAGGTGCATGTAAAAGAGTACCAGGAACAATAAAGGACAAGAATTACTATTCTCATACCCACAAAAACTTGAACGTACGATCTGCAAAGAAAGAAGATAAGCATCGATCGACGACATCTACTCAGTATCGACCAACACTTCTTTACGGACAGCATCGACTGACATCAGAACTTTCGCATCAACCGACATTACTCACTCAGCATCGATCGACAGCATCTCACCCGCATCGATCAACGACAGCAGACGAGTTCAGATGGTTGTGCCTATAGTAGTGGTTCAGAATGAGAATGGAGACTTGCATGACCTCAACGGTCATCTGCCTAATGCAGCAGGTCAAAAGATAGACGATCAGGGGGTTGTAATCCCTGATATAGAAGTAGAAGCAAACGTTGCATTAGCTCAACCGGAAGCTAACGCCCAAGGTGCTCACAAAACGCTGGCTGACTACAACCGTCCAGACCAGTTCTACGCCAACAGACCCGCCATTCGTCCTCTAGCTTTTCAGAGAAACGATTTTGAGATCAAACCCACTTTCTTCAGACTTGTAGTGCAGACACCTTACCATGGGTTGCGACATGAGCACCCTATGGATCATCTTGAGTGATTTTAGGATCTAGTGACTACTATTAAAGCCAATGGAGTCCCTGAGGACTATCTCTTTTGTAATCTCTTCAAGTACTCACTTGATGGAGAAGCTTCATATTGGCTTAAGCAACTACCACCAGGATCCTTGACATCCTGGGCTGACATCAAGAACGCTTTTTTGCGTAACTTCTTTGATGACGCGAGAGCAGAAGATCTGAGGAGCAAGATTGCTAATTTTTCACAAGAACCTTCAAAGTCTTTCAGAAACTCATGGATCAGATTCAAGTCATACCAGAGAGACTGTCCACATCACGGGCTCAATGAAGTGCAGCTTCTTAGCACTTTCTTCAGAGGTACTATTGGATTACAGTATTAGATGGCTTTGGACACATCTAGTGAGGGAAATTTCAGCACTAGGAACCCTGAAGAAGCTACAAGATTGACTGAGAATCTGGAATCTAGCAGCAGTACCAAGAACATAGATTTTCAGAGAAGGAAATCAGCTCCAGCTATGAGCAAGGAGCAGATTGAAGAGGTCAAGGCAAAACTTGATAGTATTCCGAATTTTTTCAAGAAGCAGGTTACTTTTTCAGAAGTAGAAGCAATTGAGTCTGGAGAAGATGAGATTGAAGAAGAGGATGTAAACTACATTGATGGGAATGGTTTCTAGAGACAAGGGAATCCAGGTTTCAACAGGAACTCCTATGGTAATGGTCAAAGGAGTAACTTTAATCAGAGTTCACACCGAAATCCCTTCAACAACAACTGGACTTTTGGATCTTCCTACTACCAGAATCCTCCTCCATAAGGTCAGGAAAGCAAGCTTGAAGGGTTGACAAAGTTTTAGAGGGACAGCAGAAGATGACTGTGAATTTCAATCAAAATATAGATGGTATGTACCTCAACCTCAATATCAAGTTCGAAAACCTCTACACTCATGTGAAGAAATTGGAGAATCAAGTGATGCAAAAAAGTGAGACCATTAAGAAGCATGAGAGCTTGATTAAGGATAAAATCGAGGCTGGGCAAAAGCACCACGTCAATGCATTGATTGATGATGACTTCTGGCAGGAAGTCAAGAGAGAGAAGCCCCAAGACAGCGATTTTTGTGTGGAAAATTTCACATCACTCGACACTTCTCATTCGCATCGATCGACACCAATCAGTGTGAATCGATCAACGGTGAAGCCTACAGAATCAGTGGCTTCGTGTGAATCGACTAACATCGATCGAGACCGGTCTCGTGACATCAATCGACAGAGTGATAGAAGAATTGATCGACAGTATACACTCAGCATCGATCGATAGGAGAGAAACCCAGTTCGACTACCGAACCTCAATTCAAGTTTGTTTGTACGTCCGACCGTGACAGTTTCCGAACAGAATACAGACACATCTGAAGCTATGGATCTTGATAGAGAAGATGAGGGACACTCAAAGAGGAGGCAAAAGATCCCCAAACATCAACGCAGAGAAGCCAATGAAAAGGAGATGGATAGCTTTGCTAAAAGAGTTTTTAAAATTCCTCTAGATATTTCTTTTGATGAAGCTTATTATACTTATAGATTGTGGATGTTTTTCAGGGAAACAAAGGAGACAGATGATGATATAGAGATAATGTTCAATCACCTCAGAGAGAAGATGAAGTAGAGGACCTGTCTAAAGAAGAAAAGTGATCCTGGAAAATTCGTGGTTCCATGCTTCATCAAAGGAAACAAATATCATAACGCCCTTTGTGACACTGGATCATCGCTGAGCATTATGCCAAAGTCTATGGTAGAGGAGCTGAACCTGAAAGTGGAACCCTCCAACGATTCTTTCACATTCGTAGACTGCTCAAGAGTGAACTCAGGAGGGATGGTAAAAGATGTTCCAATGCACATCAAAATAGCTTAGTCCCAATAGACTTTCATGTGATGTACATCAGGATAGATTGGAACTCATCGCTACTACTTGGGAGAGCATTCATGGCTATTGTGAGAGCTATATGCAATATGAAGTTAAGCATCTTGTATCTATCTCTAATCGATGAAAATATTTTTTATGAACCTGTCAAGAATAAGAACAAGGCTATTCTGAATGAATTGTGCAATGATGCAGAGCTTGTGGCCACATGCTTCTGCGATTACGAGTTTAATGAGAAATTAGAAGAAGGAGCATCGCTCGATACCCAACCAAGACAATCGATCGACGGACTTACAGGTCAACAATCGATCGACACCCACTCCTTGCAATCGATCGACACTAGCCCTTCAGAACTGATCAACACCTACCATGCAGATCTCGATTACAACCCAACCTACCTCGAGTAAGAAGAAGATTACAAAGAAGAAGAGATGATTGAACACTGAGGGATTGCTATGGAAGAGGCTGGCGTTTTTCATGTTTTCCATCAACTTGGGAAATCGACATCGATCGACGATATCCATACACCATCAATCGATACTAGGAATGAAGCAGAGACCTAACTAGATTCAACAGCAGAACGCGAAAGGGAATATGGTTATCTACAACCAGATGAGTTCGGTATTACGAGAGATCCAGATGGTCACGCAAGAGCTATGGATGGCGGAATTCTACATGTCACAAAGGAAGATGTGGCAGATATATTTGCAATGGCCAATGGAGCTGGAAACCTTTTTGCCCACCAGTGTGATTATCGAGAATTGATCGACGGTCAACATACACCATCGATTGACACCAATCAGGCATGCCAAGGATACGGTGGAGCTTACGAAAAATACGATGCATATTACAGAGAGGAAGAATTAATTGAGTCTCGCGGCTGTCAGAACCTAAATTCACAACGTCGATTTCCATAAATTAAGGAAAGCCAATAAACCCTAACTTTCCCTGAGGTCCCAGATTCTCTGCGAGAGCCAACGACAAGTAATGGAATAAACACGGAAAGTATGAAAAGATAACAAAACGGATCAATAGAAAAAGTATGTCTTATTTTCGAATCCACGTAAGAGCGTTGCGATCATTACAAAGGATTATCAAAGCTTCGGCCGCAAGAGCTGTCAGCGAGTTACCTAGTTCTAGAAACCAAAACCCTTAAACCTAGTTGAGTCGCAGCTCGATAACAAAAGACGAAAAAGATTAGAGAAACGTTTTTGATTGATTTTGGACTGAACCTTATGAAAGGTTTCCTACATACCCCTTTCAAGGATCAAGCCATACATAGTTCAATTAAAAGAATGGACCAAGAGATCAAACTACCAGAGAAAGTTCATCTGGTAATTGAGTGTCAGTCATAGAAACCGAGCTTGTCGAGAATAAAGCTTAGGGTTTCTAACTGCAATGAGTTGTAGAGTCTAAAGAAATCAGAATCATCGAACAAAGATTGCGAAACGTTTGAGTATAATAACTATGTTCTTCTAGCCGCCTAAGTTCTAAGTTCTTATAAGCTAACAGAGCTTCTCTAGGTCTCAATCTTCAGATCCATGTGCCTTTAGCTTTAGCTCCCCTTATATATGCCTCTCGGTCTATTCATGTTTCCTTTTTTCCCCTAGGTCGAGTTTATCGCTTCGTGGAAATAATCTTTTTATCTCGATCTTCATCATTATCTTGGAAACTTGACATTTATATTCTTATTTAGCGAGATATATCTTCTTCTGCAAGTAAAGATACACCGTCATGACATTGCTGGGCTCAATTTTGTATAAAATCGCAAGTGGGTCTTTAGCCACGTTCTTGAGCTCTTGGGGCCGTATTTTGATTTAAACGTTTTTACGATTTCTTCGAAAGAACGTTTAATGATACGACGTCGCCTTAGCTAGGAAGTTCACACTTCTAGTATATTTTAGACAACTATGGTGTTGAGTTAACCGTTACCGTTTGTACGATAACCATGAACTTCATTCGGGAAAATGAGTCTTCGCGTTTTTTGCCATAAAAGTCCCAACGATAACTTCGATCGAGACAAAACGAGGGGTGGATCCGCCGAGCTACGACGGAAGGCATAAGATCTGGATCAAGCCGAACGGGCGAGTTGACCACCTTTCTTTTTCCAACTCGCCGAACGGGGGAGTTGACCACCTTTCTTTGTCCAACTCACCGAACGGGCGAGTTGACCACCTTGCTTGGTCCAACTCACCCGTTCATCGAGTTGGGCTGGTCTAACTGGTCGAATGGGCGATTTGACCATCTTGATTGGTCTAACTTGCCCGTTCGGCAAGTTGGACGGCCTGATTGGTCCAACTCGCGTGTTTCGCGAGCTGGACCGGTCTGATTTGCCAAACGCGCGAGTCGGACGATCGAGACTTATGGGTTTTTTCGTTGTTTCGATACTTGGGGTCTGTTTGCTCGAGGACTTGCTGTATCAATCCTTTTCAAAGTTTATACAAAACTCGATTTCATTTTCCCTTTCTTCTTTTCCTTAAAACATTGTCCCCTTTCTGGGAAGTCTCAGGCGTTGCTTACGTCGTAACCAATTTTGACCCCAACAATTAGCCCCCCAGCTCGTTAGAATCATTAAGTTCTTGCGAGCGATTTAGGCAAGTCGTGTAAGTTAAGTGGAATCCAACGTCTGAAAATCCGAAGGTGAATAGAGAATTTTCATTTTGAGAAGTTTTTTTTAAATGAGTTGTGTTTCGCGTATGAATTGTGTCATCTCGTAATCTAACTCCGAGTGAACTGCTATACTCGTGGTTTGTTTCGATATTTTTACGCAAAGTGTAAACCTGCTGGATTTCTGAAGACTTTTGAGTATTAGCCGAGAGACAAACTTTGGGATCTCGTATCAGGGTGTTTAATACTATGCCTAGAGATGCTAAAGACCAGTTTGCTGGGTTTAGGTTAAGACCAAGGTCTAATCACGGTTTTAAGGGATGCGATGACTACTTCAGCTTACGTTTCCGTGTCTCTTTCGACCTGATTCTATCCCGCTTTAAAGTTCACGATATGTTCTCAGCTTATACGACTTGTATGGTAGGAATCTAGCATCTCTTCGAGGACAATTTTTAAGTCTCCAGAAAGTGCTGACCAAATTTTTTTATTTCTTTTATAGCGCTATTACCCTTGTGTCGGGCGTTCGAGAGCTATCTCTACGAGATGGCTTATTCTGTTTAGGACGTTGAGAGTTTGTTGTGATCAGCAACAAACTTATTGGTAGATATTACCGTTTTTGAATCTTCACGAAGGATACATGTTTAAGAAGGTGTGTATGTTTTATAGTCGCAAATGACTGTTTTTAAGGTGAGCATTCCGTTTTGGAAAGTTTTGACGAAAAACAAATCTTCGAGCGTCAGCAACGTCTTGCTGTGTTGAAGGTTGAATTTTTCTTTCGTATGCCGCATTGAAATGTTTGCAGGCTTGAAGATGTTTGGCATTGCAAGGGTTTTGTTTTAACCTTTCCACAGAGAAATGTTTTGTTTTGTTTGCGGATGTTCGCAGCCAAAACTGTTGTTCCTGTGCAGACGTTAAATTGTTTGATTTGTCATCAAGGAATTAGGAACAATGGGTCGCGTAAATTTGACCCTGAGAATGTGTGATTTATTTTGTGTATAGGTAAGGATGTTTCGTATAGCTCTAGGAGCTTTGTTACGAGTTTTTACTTATGCACCGCTTTTTTACTTGCAAAATGTTGTGGGTTTAGAGTAAACTGCAGAACATATTGAACTTGGTCGGTTGTCGAGAAGTTTAAGTTTTCCCTTAAACGTTCGGTGGTTACGACTAAGTTTCGGTATATTAAGAATTTATCGTATGATTTCTGATTCTGGGTTATACGATAGTTATTTTCACTTGGCGTTTTTAGACTAATCGTGGATTGTCATCTTGCTGTTAAGTGATTGGATGGAGCAGTGGGCGCTCAAACATTTTGGCTTGGTCGGAAGGCCGTGTTCAGCCACATAGCCGAGGACGTTGCCGGTCACGGATTAGACTATGGTGTGTTTGTGTTAGCATTAAGGTCATGTTAGTTTAGAACTGTCCTAAAGAGGATGCCAAATTCATGTTCTGATTTTTATCGGAAGGCGTAATTGGTCGAGGGCCAAAGAGCGTTTGTCAAGATTGATGGGCCGAGTCGGATTTTTTCGTGCTAATATGGCCAATGGTGTTAGAAACGATTTTCCACTTTAGGTATCGGTTACACGAAGAATGTTTCGTATAATGTTCATCGGAAAGTTTCCAAAGTTTCTTCGCATAATTTGGTGTGGCTATACGAAGGATGTTTCGTGTAAGTTTTACGAGAAGTGAATGGCATAGAAGTAAATTGAGAATTTCTATCGCAGATTACTCGTGATATCTGCGAATGAGGAATGTGTTTTCCTCATTCTCTTTTTTGCATTGCGAAGTCGTTTTTCATGACATCAATCTTGTTTTCCTGTAGGCTATTCCGTATAAAATGTTATATTTATACGAAAATAATGGATGGTCGGTTTTATGAGGTATAACTTTGCCTAAATAATTTTCTGTCTACTGCTGCAGGAGTTTATTTTGTCGAAAGCGTCATCTTGATGCCGAGACAAAAAAAAATTTGAAGTGGGAGTATATGAGTATAGTATATGTACCTATTCCCTCCTTTTTTACGAAGAAACAGCTGAACCGATGTTTTCAAGGATTGCGTACATTTTTTTTCTTTCGAAGATTGGGATGATCGACAATCCAGGTCGGTTTAAAGACAATGCTAGGATTGTGACTTGGTGAGTTTTGGGTTGACGACTAAGAATATATCGGTTTTAAGAAAATTTCTAGGACCGAATCGGTTTTAAGACAACGTCAACGTTTCTAGTTCTTCTTTCTTAGGAAGTGAGCTGAGTATGTGTGGCGATCGTTTCTCGGTTTTCTGAGAGATTAAGTCGGTTTGCAAGATATGCCTGGACATTCACAGAACAACAGATCGAGACAGGAAAATGCCTAAGACTTAGCTCGAAAGGATATTCTCCTAAGTTCCTTAAAGTTTTGTGGCGATTTCTGAAGCGTTTTTTATATTCTTAGTACCTTCCTACGAAAATTCCAAGTCTAATTTCAAAAACTTCCAAGCCGGCCATACCTTAATTTTCTCGAAGGTTTAGGATGACCTCGTCTCCGTTTTGCTTGCTCACTCCCCTTCCTCTTTTAGTGTATGTATGCCCCTTTAGAATGGTAAAAATATTAGTTCTTCCTGGCCGCGTTTAGGCTCAAACATGTCTTCCGGTTTTGGTTCGTCGATCCATATTTTTTGATATTGGTGTTTATCCTTTGAAACTTGACATTCATTTTCCGAACTTGAATTTTATCTTCTCCTGCAAACAAAAGATAGACCTTCATAATATCATTGGGCTCGATTTCGTCTAAAATCGTAAGTGTGCTTTTAGTCGTGTTTCAGACCTTTTTGGTTCGTTTTTTGACTTAAACGTTTTTAAAATTTCTTCGAAAGAGTACCTTTGATACGACGTCAGATTTTGTAGGAAGGTTCAAATTAATAGTATAGTTGACGCGACTAGGGTGTTAAGTTAACTGTTGTCGTTTAATAAGATCAATCTGAATTCATACGAGAAAACAAGTCTTTGCGGTTTTTAACGTAAAATCCCAACAGTAACTCTAGTCGAGACACAACAAAAGACGTTTCGATTGAGATTCAAATCAGAACGCAAAGATGGAGGTAAGGGCGAGTAAGGATTCCCAAGAGGGCGAGTAGGATGCCCACGAGGGCGAGTAGGAGCAAGCTAAGGAGTTTGAGCAAGTCAAACTTGTTTTTGTCGTAAAATTTCAAAGGAAACGCCGATTGAGATGAAATGAAAAGCGTTTCGATCGAGATTCAAAAGAGAACACAAAGTATAAACACACCAAGTCTTCCGCAACTCGCCATGAGACGAGTTGGAGGGAATAAATCCAACTCGCCTTTGGGGCGAGTTGGACGGTGTGCGTCCAACTTTTTTTATCGTAAAATCTCAACGAAAACTCCGATTGAGACGAAATGAAAAGCGTTTCGATCGAGATTCAAAGGAGAATGCAAAGGTGATCCAAAGGACTGCTTGTAATGTCCAACTCACCAAACGGGCGATTTGGCCAGCTCGTTCGGTCCAACTCACCCAATGGGCGAGTTAGATGGCTCGTTGGACGGCTCGTTCGGTCCAACTCGCCCATTCAGTGAGTTCGACGGTGTGCGTCCAACTTGTTTTGATCGTAAAATCTTAATGGAAACTCCGTTTGAGACGAAACAAAAATCATTTTGATCAGGATTCAAAGGAGACCGCAAAGGTGATCCAAAGGACTGCTTTTGAGGTCAAACTCGCCGAACGGGTGAGTTGGCCAGCTCGTTTGGTCCAACTCACCCAATGGGTGAGTTGAATGACTCGTTTGGCCCAACTCGCCGAATGGGTGAGTTGGACAGCTCGTTTGGTCCAACTCGCCGAATGGGCGAGTTGGATGGTTCGTTTTGTCCAACTCACCCATTCGGCGAGTTGAACGGCTCGTTCTGTCTAACTCGCCGAACGGGTGAGTTGGATGGCTCGTTCGGTCCAACTCGCCCGTTCGGCGAGTTGGACTGGTCCGACTCGAGTTCTGATGGTATGCTGGTGCGGTCGTTTCGTAAATGTTTTTCTATTTTTTTTCTACGAAAGTTGTATTAGAAAATGCTAAATCGTTTCACTTTGCGAACGATGTTCCATAAACTATTGTTAAGTTTGATTTTATGAAATTTGTTTCAAAAAATGTTGTTGAGCTTTAATTTCACGAAGGTTATTCCGCAAAATGTTGTGAGTTTAGTTTCTACGAAAGCTGTTTCGTAAAATGTTGTTGAGTTTAATTTTACGAAAGTCGTTGTGTAAGCATGTTCGGCTGTACGAGAGACATTTTTCGGAAAAACTCACGTTTTAGCCTTTGAAACTTTGGCTGTGATGATCTTAATTATCGGGAGTCAACTTAATCGGAGATTTTCTCGTTTCCGCAGGACTGATCTGAGGGGATTTTGAGTAGTTTTTCCGAAGTAGGTTTTAAGTGACAATCATCGAGAATTCACTGAATACTTCACGTAGAATCGAATCTTGACTTTTTACAAAATCTTAGGTTTCAGAAAACGTTTTAGCAGTGAGGGATACGATCTCTCGTTTTGCTTAGTTTAGTTTTCGTCAGCAATTTTAGGTTTCGAGTGATTCGATAGAGATCAACTTCGTTGAGTGTTGTGTGCCCGATTTGTTGTGCTTCCTTTCTCCGTGAGTAATCTAGGGTTTTGCCGCAATTTCTGGGACAACAAGTTTTATTTCTTCTGAATTTTTTTGAAAAAGGTCTTTTGGTCGAACCCTTATGCGCTAAATTTTTCCAATAGATAATGAGACGATCTTTACGGGGTTTGAAAGATTTTATCGTTGCCCTTTTTGTTTAGTGAGAGAAATTGTGAGCTTGTTTTGGTACTCCGCCTGTGGCGGAAAGTCGCGACTAGATTTTTGATTTTCTCAAGCACTGCGGCGTTTGCATAAGCGTTGGCGATGGGAGCAGTCACTGCTGGAGTTCTTTTGCCAGCGTTGTTGCGAGCTGCGGTATTGTCTTTCGTATTTCCAGACACCGTTTCGATCAAGAGTTATGTGGCCATGAGTTTGAGTAATCCGAGCCCCCCCCCCTCCTTCTAGCGCCAAACTATGGGAACCGAAATTCACACCATCAATTTCTGTAAATTAAGGAAAGTCAAGAAACCCTAACTTTCCCTGAGGTCCCGGATTCTCTGCGAGAGCCAACGACAAGTAATCGAATAAACGTGGAAAGTATGAAAAGATAACAAAACGGCTCTATAGAAAACGTAGATCTTCGCCCGCCAAATCTGTCAGCGAGTTACCTAGTTCTAGCAACCAAAAACCTTAAACCTAGTTGATTTGCAGCTCGATAAAAAAGACGAAAAAGATAAGAGAAAAGGTTTTGATTGATTTCGGACTGAACCTTATGAAAGGCTGCCTACGTACCCCTTTCGAGGATCAAGCCGAACGTAGTTCAATTAAAAGAATGGACTAAGAGATCAAACTGCCGGAGTCATAGAAATCGAGCTTGTCGAGAATAAATCTTAGGGTTTCTAAGTGTAATGAGTTGTAGTAAAGAAATCAGAATCGTCGAACAAAGATGGAGAAACGTCTAAGTATAACTCTGTTCTTCTAGCCACCTAAGTTCTAAGTTCTTATAAGCTAACAAAGCTTCTCTAGGTCTCAATCTTCGGATCCATGTGCCTTTAGCTTTAGCTCCCCTTATATATGCATCTGGGTCAGTTCCCCTTTCCTTTTTTGCCCCTAGGTCTAGTTTATCGCTTCGCGGAAATATTCCTTTTTATCTCAATCTTCATCATTATCTTGGAAACTTGACATTTATCTTCTGATTTCGCGAGATATATCTTCTTCTGCGAGTAAAGATACACCGTCATGACATTGTTGGGCTAAATTTCGTATAAAATCGCTAGTGGGTCTTAGCTGTGTTCTAGGGCTCTTTGGTTGTATTTCTATTTAAACGTTTTTACGATTTCTTCGAAAGAACGTTTAATTATACAACGTAGCTTTAGCTAGGAAGTTCACACTTTGCATATAGTTTAGACAACTGTGGTCTTGAGTTAACCATTGTCGTTTGTACGATAACCATGAACTTCATTCGGGAAAATGAGTCTTCATAGTTATTGCCATAAAATCTCAACGATAACTCTGATCGAGACAGAACGAGGGGTGGATCCACCGAGGTTCGACGGAAGGCATAAGATCTGGCCTATGTTCGTTCCAACTCGCCGAACGAGTGAGTTGACCACCTTGCTTGATCCAACTCGCCGATCGGGCGAGGTCCAACTCGCAGAACGGGTGAGTTGACCATCTTGCTTGGTCCAACTCGCCCGTTCGGCGAGTTGGACGGCCTGGTTGGTCCATCTCGCCTGTTCGGCGAGCTGGACCAGTCCAATTTGCCGAACGCGCGAGTCGGACGATCAAGACTTATGGTTTTTTCATTGTTTCAATACTCGGGGTCTATTTGCTCGTGGACTTACTGTATCAATCATTTTCAAAGTTTATACGAAACTCGATTTCGGTTTCCCCACTCTTCTTTTCCTTAAAACACTGCCCCCTTTTTCTGAAGAGGACTTTTCCGGGAAGTCTCAGGTGTTGATTCCATCGTAACTGATTTTGACCCCAACAGTTGCCTGGCACTGGAAGAAGCTGGCTGGGTAATGAAGGCAAAAGTAGGCAATCAAGCATCGATCGCCGGCATATCTTGGCCGTCGAACGACATTAAACGAAAACCAGAACAATTACTTGCAGCAAAAGATACAAAGATGGTTATCTTAGACCAGATGAATTTGGAATTTTCAGAGATACAAAAGGACATGCACGAGATCTCTATGGGCGAATTCTAAACATCCCTAAGGAGGATGTAGCAGACGCCCTTGTTATGGTTACTGGATCGGGAACTTCATTTGGACAACAGCCATCGATCGACAGCGAGGAACAGAAGAACGTGACAAAACATCAAAAATTAATCGACGATAGCAGTCGTCCATCGATCTACACCACTATTCCAGGAGTAAACCAGTTTTGTACCTCTGATCCTTTTGGTTCATAAAATCCAGGATCGATCGGTTGGATGAACCCCTTATTGATCGACGGTAATGTAGAGTATGGAACGAGAGCTTATGATGCTGATGGCAAGAGAATTTTCTATTGGGAAAAAAAAGATGAGTATGGCATCTACAAAGATGAGAACGATAATGCACGAGCTACAAATGGAAGGATTGTGAATGTGCAAGAAGAAGATATCAGGGCAGTTCTAAAAAGAGCTACTATGTTTGAGTACGGCTACATATGTTTACCTCAACATGCAGCAAAGATCGCTATGTCTAGGCAGAAACAAAAGACATACAACAGAGCACAGATTGACGATATTGTGCATGAGATCTACAAAGCTCAAGAGATGTCACTGGATGATTTCTACAAGAGGCTTGATGATGTCTACTATCTTATAGACAAGTGCCTCACCGGTTTTACTACACGCATGGATGAGATGAAGCAAGATTTGGATATTGTTCAAAGACAGCATGCGAGTGGACCAGATATAGTAACATCGATCGACGGCAGCATCATGCCGTCGATCGATACTGATTTCGACAGACAGAAGTACGCAGCAGAAAAACAATTAAAAGACAAGTTTAATGAGATTACAGCTGAAAACCTGATGAAGAAAGGTATTTCTCAGCAATTGACGGATATGTCAGAGACTACAGCTGAGAGACATAGAATGCTACAGCGCAGTATTGAGAATCTACAAAGGAGAATGCATTCAGTGGAGGTTACTAAGCAGATCATAAAGAAGGAGAAAGCCAGAGGAGATGAGGCCATGAGAAACTTCGTTGATACATGGTTTCAAAAGAGCAAAGAAGATGTAGACACTTAATTTCCAAGTGTTAATCCACCTCCATTCTAGTAAGAAAGTTCAAGACGTCGAGCTTAAGACTATAACCAAGCGCTGAGTAGGAGGCAACCCACTGCTTAACTATTTGAGTCCATCCTCGATCGACACCATAGAGGCACCATCGTTCGACAATGGATCGCGAGCATCGATCGACCAGAACTGCGATCGACAATCTCTTACAGAGAGAGGTATTGAGTTTTCTACTTAAGCTATTTACTTGTGATTTAATTTTTCCTAACCAATCCGGGGTTGATTACACTGGGGACAGTATAATTTAAGTCTGGGGGAGGTTCTCTAATGCTATTTTATTGTTTTGAATTTTATTTACTATCCATATATAAGTTTTTCAAAAAGTTTTAAGTTTTATTGAGTCAAGAAGAGGACTATGATCAAGATTTATTATTGACTAAGCACACTTTAGCACCATTCTTGGAAGGTTGTTTGCAGAGATTACTAGAGATACCAAAGTGGATTATCTTGCCACTATATCACACTTGCTTAGAAAGTTTGAAGGAGCCAAAGCTGATTTCCAACACTAATCCTAACATTATTTGCTTGCTTTGGGATAGGGGAATAAGAATACATTGATCGGAGGCGTTCCTCGAATCTTAAGCTTTCTGTTCTGGGAGGTTTACAAGTAGTGAATGAGATTGCATTGGATCGGACAGCTTTTAGGCGCTAGGAGGGCTTTCAAGCTTTGATGTAACCGTTTGTTGGTTGTTGGAATTGATGAGCCAAACAAGGCCGTTCTCAGCCTGGATATGCACTGGATCGGATTCCTTCTGCATGTCTAGAAAGTGAAAGTCTGTTTGCTTCTGGTTCCCCTCTCCCTCCCCTTCAGATTAAAAATGATTCAAACAGGATTTGGTGGCTACAACCATTAAAGCTTGCTTCATAATGTCCTAGAAAGAGATAAAGGTCAAACGAAGTGAACATGATATGGTGGTAAAATCCATTAGGGCTTGATTCATGGAAGCATGTCCAAATATCTCAGCCAATGAAAAAAATAAAATGATACCCTCAAAAGAAGGGAGACATTGACTGAGAGAAGTGTGAAGAGAGAGAGAGAGAGAGAGAGAGAGAGAGAGAGAGAGAGAGAGAGAGAGAGAGAGAGAGAGAGAGAGAGAGAGAGAGAGAGAGAGAGAGAGAGAGAGAGAGAGGAAAGGAATCAGAGAAAACTACATGTGTTTTCAGATACTTGCAAATATATAAGATTCCATATATCATTTGATAGATACTCCCAAGGTAAAGCCTGCACTTTTACTTTAGGCAAAGAAATGAAATCAGTAAAGGGGCAAGACAGACTAGTATTTGCTAAGTTGTTGGTCGAATGGATTTGGTTGCTATACTAGGATGGGGTATATAAAGTTTCTATGTGATTGACTTGATAGGATGTGGCTGCAATAAAGTAAGGTGACAGTTATACTTAGACATTATGTGAGTCTTCGCTTTTCATAAACTCTTTTACATGCTTGTTTAATTGAAGACAAACAAAAGGTTAAGTCTGGGGGATTTGATATAGCCTATTTATTACCAGTTTTAGGCAATGTTATAGGCTCTATTTAGGGTATATTATGTGTGTCTAGGATATGTTTTAAGGTCTTTACAGGTCCATATACGTTTTGGAGATATATGGAGCTTTTGGAGCATTTAGAAGAGAAGAATCCGTAGACGATCATTTAGAGAGTCGAAGTACAAGGTTGACATCGATCGACGACACAACCTTGGCATCGACCGATGTTACATGACCAAGGTCGATCGATGTTGCACATTTGCCATCGATCGACGTCCAAATCACAGACAGCCGATCTCAAGCCCAAGTAGAGACAAGACACAAGATTACCCTATACGAGTTTTGACCTAGATTTTAGGGTTTTATATTTATACTTATATGCATTACACCAGAAAGAGGCGGTGTGTGTGTGGAGTGCGAGAGAGAGAGAGAGCGGTGTGCCAGTGGCAAATTGTGTGCACATGCACTCCATTATAGTTTTATGATTTATTTAGGGGAAAAGATTCATAACTCCTTAGGGAGATTTATATTGGAACCCCAATATTTTATCTATGCATTATATTCAGATTATTATTCTTACTTTGATTATGTCTGAGTAGTTATCAACTAGATTTAGGGTTGAATGATAACAATCATGGATTAGCCCAAAAGTAGGACTGCTAAGTTAAGTTAATATCCATCAATCGAGTTGTGCTTAATGCTTGCATTCTAGAGTAGCTAACTAGGATCTCAAAAGTAGGACGACTACGAGAGTAGGTTCTGTGCCATAATAGACTCCATTGAACTAGGTTTTTAGGCGCACACGAGAGCTGGTCTAATTATCTTGGTGAACATATCTTCACACTTCCTTCTGATTTCACCGTCGATCGACATTAGGCCTTAGTCGTCGATTGATGGTCTTTCCTTTTGCTCTCATACAAGAGTTGGAGTTAAAAGGGTCAGAATAGTTAATATTTGAGTTCTGCAATATTCACATATCCGTGCTTCTTATTCCCTATAATTCATTGAGCTTGGAACCCTAGATCTAGCATATTTACATTTGCATCTAGTTAGTCTATTATCATATTTCCATATTTACACTATTAGCATATTTCCAATTGCATCTACACCCTCCAATAAGGAATATTTCCTTAAACTGATTACTTGTTAACAATATATATAATCACCTAGCTTAATCTTTAGAAATAAAAAATCTATTGTGTACCATTGTTCTCTGTGGATTTGATCACTAAGTACTACACCTGATCTTTCTTGGCAAGAGTATTGTTTTGTGTACTAGGATTAAGGGTTAATTTGATAGTCAATTGTTTATGATATTTATACCCTGCTAGAACAATGAACACACCCATGTCATATAACTTGGCCTAGGAAAAACAACACAGCCATCTTCAGTCGATCCACACAAGGCTTCATAGACAACAATTTCTCCTTCACATCTTTGATAGTGATCCACTCTCTATCACTGAAGTATTCATCAACAAACTTGTAACTTCCTAACTTCAAATATCTCCTCGGATATCCATGGTAATCTAAGCTAGAGATGAGGGCATGCTCTCTCATGGAGTAGCGGATTGGCACTCCATTAACAGTGAACCAAGCTATATCTCCTTCTTTAGTACAAATGGTCCGCAAGAGTAACATCCACATCCCCATCAGTTTTAGGTTTGCTTCCTCTAGCATGTGAAAGAAATGATGAAATTGAGGATGATCTTTAAACCACTTCACCTCGGTTTTAAGCTTCTTGATGACTTCTATAGTCTCGGTCACAAAATATTTGGTTTGTATCTTGCAACTCTTAGTGAACTCAGTGTTGTTGAAATACATCTCAAGAGGTTGCATTGGTCGCCTTTGCTGCAATCACCATACATTTATTTGAGTCATCAAACATTTTCCTTTAATAATCTTCAACTTCACTAAAAACCATTACCTGAGATGATGCAGATATTCCATCACTTTCTGAGCCATCTAAGAGAGATTCTACACTCGGTTCTCTCACTGGAATTTCATCTGAGACCTCATTCCTACTCGGTTTTCTGGCCCTCACAGATTGACGCCTATTACTCTTGCTCTGACTCATTTTTTTTCGCCCTCAAAGTTTGAGGCCTATTACTCTTGGTCTGACTATGACTCTGACTCTTGCTCTTCCCCTTGCCTTTTTTCATAAATACATTGTCCAAGTCACAAGAACAACTCACAAGAACGATCCAAGTCACAACAACAAATGTAAACCAACAACAATCAAAGTCCCTAATTAAACACTAATCAAAACAATTTTCGGTCACCAAATACATCACAAACTATACATACTTACATCTGAATCATCTCCCTAATCAAACACCCTTAAATCACATCAGTTGTGTTCAAATTTGCTTTTTAATTTCCCAAATCAAACAAGTTATTCACCTTTTCAATCCCGATATTCTCAATAGTTACATCTCAAGTTTTCCCAAATACCCCCAAACTTTCAAACTTATTTCCAAAAACAATCAAACAACCAAAAACAACAAAACAACTCGCTTACCAGAATCGAAGGATGAGTCTCGATTTTGATGGAGGAGGAAGAAGGAACGAAGGGATGTTTGACTCTAGGGTTTTGGAGGAGTTTCATACGCAGTTAGAGACGGAGAGAGATTAGAGACACGAGATTCGAGAGGGATAGTGATCGAGGGTCGATTTAGATGGAGGGGAAGAAGGAAAGACGTGTTTCGTTACCTAGTGTTTCAAATCGTCATCGCATTCTCCACAGAGAGAGAGAGAGAGAGAGAGAGAGAGAGAGAGAGAGAGAGAGAGAGAGAGAGAGAGAGAGAGAGGAGAGAGAGAGAGAGAGAGAGAGAGAGAGAGAGAGAGAGAGAGAGAGAGAGAGAGAGAGAGAGAGAGAGAGAGAGAGAGAGTGAGTATCGGGAGAGACGAAATGAGAGAAGTCAAAGAGGTTGAGTGCAAAACGTGGTCGTTTAGCTTAGGATCTAAATTAAACATGGTTTCGTTTGGGTGGGTCAGGTCTTCGCTGAATCTGTGGCTGGATAGCTGAATTACCTTATTTCATTAAGAGTTATTTTATCCTTTTACCAAGTTTTTCATTTAAAAATAATTAAATGGAAAATGTATGATATTTCAAAAGTGGGTGGTACAATTTAGATTAAACTCCCAACAATACAAAGAAAACAAAGTACTACTACTTTTTGTAGAGAACCTCTAGGGCAATCCACAGCCAATATACACTCTCAGGCAAGAGCAGTATCTTTATTCTTTAGTGAGGGGAAGAGCTTTGGCGGTATAGATCGAAAAAATGGGAATGTCTGTATGGTATCCAATCGATGGTTAAGGAAGGTTACAGACATCTCTTGTGGTCTAGACGACGAAGCCGTCATTAAGAACATCGAAGCTAGGTAGCAAGCAAGGAGCTCTCTACCATCACCTGCACATCTTAATTGGTTTGTAATATTTCCTTGATTCCAAGTTTTCTTTTCTGGATCTAAGTAGGATTTATAGTGGGAACAAAATGGTTATAAACCATTTAGATAAACTCTTTGTCAATGAAACCGTTGTGAATGAGCTCGGAGATTCAGCACACCTGCGGTAGCTTCCAATGCCCAACAAGAAGGAAATCGGAGATGGAGTTAACAAAATGAAGATGGGGCTGCATCCTAGTTAGATTATTAGTGGATATATCTGCAACATCCCGAGTTGTGATATGTGGAAAGACTTAAGATAAATGATTTGGCTACCTATGTCACCAGCACTTACCTTTTCCGTCACACATCCATTTAGAACTCCAGGGTTAAGTGTGCTTATGCTGGAGTAGTATAAGGATGGGTGACCTATCGGAAGTAATTCGTGATACTGTGTGAGTGAGGCCAAAACACGGAAAAAGGTCGGGTAGTGATTGCAGGGTCAATAAACAATGATTTCGAGCCTTTGAAAATTTACGCACCGACCATTGGAACGGGATGGGAGCCACGGGCCGAGAGAGCGGGCGTGGGTGGCCCATTAGCCGTGGGCGGTCAGGGCGTTATGATATCATTATTTAAGGGTAAATTTGTGTGTGACTTACTTAATGTTTGTGCTTTTGTTTGTCGAAGTAACAGACAAATTGTTTTTTTTCTTTTTTTGGTTATGTTAAGGTTGTTGAAGTCCTGGAACAACTGGTTGAGAGAGTGGTTCTCAGATGATAACAAAGATGAAGTCACTTCTAGAATGAGAGCTGCTGTTGCAAGCAAAAGCAATTTTGGACAAGAAGAGATTATATGTTCCTTAGTTGCTGATGTGAGTGTGTCTCTTTCATTGTCCAGCTTGTTATTTGCTGAGGTTTAATTCTTTTAAGCTGATGAGTTTACTTGTTTTCTTTTCCAGAGTAATTGTTAGTGGGGGATCAGTTGGAGAAAGGGCATTGCATTTATGTGTGTTGGAGCCGGGTTTCACCCACTCCAGACCCGGCCCGAAATGATAATTGGAATCAAGAGAAATCCAATACCAACTAGACTAAAGGCTCATTATGGAAACAAAATCTCGTCAAGCGTTTAGCCCACCTCGGACTCTCCGAGTTCGGGAGAGTCAAACTAAAACACAAAGAAGTCAAAAGCATTAAAAGTCGCCATAAAGACATGAGATTCATGCTGGAAAAGACGCCTCCGTAGCGATTCGTCGAGAAGATCTATAAAAGAAAGAGGAGCCAAGATGAATCCATCCAAGTTCTCCATAGCTAAAATTATACTCTGATTTCATATGATTCTTATTGTTATCAAGTATCCCTTGTATTATTTCGTATAGTTATCTAGTAGTGATTCTTTCTAATTTTAGCTTTCTTCTAAATCAAGTTTCTAGATTCGTAAACCCTATTTCTGAGTGAGTTTTAAGATTCATCATTTGGCGCTAGAAGGAGGGAGATATTTGGCTTATACCATCCCTCTGAAACCAACGTGAAACCACAAACCGTTATGGTCTACTAGAACAAACGCTACCTCATTGAACGAATCCATTCAAGGAAACACAAAAGATGCACAGCCACCAACAGACGCCTAGAGAAATCCTTTTTATGGACCTCAAAACCCCCCAGATATAACTCCACCGCCATTGGCGACTTAACCCATCGATCGGCAGGCTCTACTGGAAGACGTTCCGGAAAACCTTCGCAATGCCTTTACAATGTTGCTTCAGAATGTAGAGAAACAGGACATAGCGGGACATCAAGCTATACAACGCTTACAGAAAGTAGCGCCGACTTTAGAAGAACAACAAGCCCGAATCAACGAGCTACTAGTTTAGTCACACACACCCTGCGAGACACAACTCTTGGTAGGAACGCAACATCCGTAAGGCCCAACATAACTAGTAGCAACAATGGATCAATCCAAGTTGAGGAGACAGTGATCCCAGAAAGAGAAATCAGAAACATCAGGTGAGATCTTGCACGGTATCAGGCCGAGCTTCAAACGGTGTGATCACATATTCACCGAGCTACAAGCTCAGCTCCTGAAGTTGATCTAGTTATTGTGGAGACTCAAGGACACCGTTAACCAATCATATTACTAGCATCCTGGTTCTAAACATTAAACTCAAAATCCCGCTCTATGAAGGAAAGACCGACCCCCTGGCTCACATGACTGTCTTTTGCATCGCAACGGGCTGAATGCGCTTCAATGATGGAAAACGAGATGCATGATATTGTCAGCTTTTGTAAAGAATCTGGTAGGAGCTGCCCTCAATTGGGTTTCTCGTTTAGAGGCCAATACCATTGACAACTTCAATTAGCTTTCCAACGTATTCATGAAGCACTATTTCATGTTCATAAGAGAAATGAGCATCGGATACCCACCTACGGACTATGTCTCCTAAAGAACACGAAATCCTCCACACCTTCATTGAATGCCAAAATTATGCTCTCAAACATCATCGTAAGTGATAGCGCCGGAATTTTGGCACTACACAATACATTATGCATGAGTCAGGTTTTAGGGAAGAACTCTTATTAGTGAAACCAGACACCCTAGAAGATGCTCTCCACCGAGCATAAAGATATATGGAGATGGAGGAAGAAAAGAAGGCCCTCGCCGAGAAGCACGTATCGATGTCGAGATTAAAGGAGAAGGCTTACGAAGACAACGTGGAATTTTAAGATTCAATCACTGTGAATACAAGTATGAGTACACAACTCTAATATCTTCTTAATCCTTGTTAGCTTCATTTTTAATACCAGTAGACATTATTCCCCATGTATCTGTTTACGATAAAATAGAAGGAATAAGATGAAAATCCAAATGGGTTATCTTTCCACTTAGATAGTAGATAATACCATCTCTAATGTATTTTTTTATTTTTTCTATAATAAAATAATTCTATAATGGACATGAGTTCCTCTACAACATATTCCTCTATTTTTCAGAAAAAGAATATTCTTAAAAGATTTTTTTTTATATTAAAATTGACACTTTGTACTTATAAATATTGAAAATTAACCCATTCATGATAACTTTGATTTTTTTTAGAAATTAAAATATTATTTAAATTAACATTTTTATTACAAAAAGACATAATACAAAATAAAATAAAATAAAGTAGATATTATTTAACTATCAATATTACTATATTTTCCATAAACAATTAATTAATGCTTTTTGAAGAGATAAATAACTTTTTATCTTTGATTTTTCTGAATCAGTGTAGAAACTATTGAAACCGATTATTTTCATCATTTGATGTTTGAACTTTTGGATATTCTATACATGATCCAAATGTTCGTGAATACTTCCAAATAAAGAAAGCACGAGTTCTATAAAAGTGGAATCAACATGCTCCTCGTTCATCAACTTCGTTTGGAAAAATATATTGGAAATGGTATATTGGTCTTCATCAACTCATTTTTATTATAGAGCTTATTTATTATTGAGAAAAAATAGAAAAAATACATATGGATTTAACTGCTATCTAGGTGGAAAGAGAATCAATTTACCTTTTTATCCCAATCCTTGAATCCTTATATATAGAGATTAAATAAACGTATTTTAGAACTATTGTGTAGGAAAATTAATCACCTTAACACCATCAATATAATTTTACTTCAAAAATCCATAAACGTTATTTGAAACTCCAAAGAGAAACTAAAGGAAATTAGAATATATATATATATATATAACAATTTTATGTCACACCAAATAATAGGTAAACAGAATTAAACAGAAAAAGAATACCAAATAACATTTTTTATCTTTAGTGTGTTAATTGTGCTACTTATATTTTGATTCAAAAGGTGTATGCATATATTATAATAACCCAATATAAGTGTTAAACCGATCAATTATAAATCTATATTTAAAATTTACAACAACTTCAAAACCTTTTTTGAAATATTCAGTGAAAAGCAGTAAAAATATAACTACACAGTATTTTATGAAAATATATATAAACTTAAACGAACAATGAACACAGTACAAACGAGAAATTAAACTATAGATCTCTTTTCATCAGCATGTATGATTTTTTCTCACACTCTCCTATTATATTTAATATTAGGGGTTTGCCTGCGCAATATATTTCTTCTGTTTAATATTTGATATTTATTTATATATTTAGACTTTTATTTATCGTAAATATGTTTTTTTTTGAAATATAGTATTTTAAATTTTAGTATCCGTTGAGGTTGTATTTTAAATGATACATTCTTTTTTGGCATTTGTGTGAGATTTGTGTATTATTTTAGAAAATTTATTTAATTTGTATGTTGAAGGTTTAAGTTCGATGGTGATATATGTATATATGTATTCTTTCCATGATTATGAATATGTAGCAATTTTTTATTCAAATCTTATTAATTAAATATTAATTGAAATCACATTGTCATAAGATAAATAATCTAGCATATTTTAAGTTTCATATTTTTTTATTATTAACTGGAAAAGGGTATAAGCATATTTTACTAAATAATTTAAAGTTATATTTTGTACCTTAATTAGGACTTAAATTCAAACTGAAAATTCACTTAACTCTAAAATACACCGGCCCCGGTCTATATAAACAAAGATAACATATGCTTTTCGAGCTAAAAATTCTAAGACTATAGGGTTTATTAGCTTAATCATTCATATTTATTATTTTAAATCGTTATCTATATACTTCTATTGACATTTTAACATAATTTATACATAACAAAATCTATTGAGTTTTAACTTTACAGCTATATATATATATATAGCTTTTAATGGTGATGAAGGCTTACAAACTTTATAAGATACTAAGGACTAAGTTTCCAGTTAGAATTTTTACTATATACCTATAAAATATTAAAACCAAAAATAAAGTATTTTACCATGTTTGAATTGTCATATTTTTTATAGTTAGATTATCAACACAAAATTTAATTGAATTTTTCGATGGAAAAGTGAATCATAGCGAAATAGTTTCCGAACATGTGATTGTATTAGAGTTCATATTATTGGTTGGATTTTTAATCTTAATATTTTTAGATTATTTACTTTCCGTATATTTTAAAACACGTTAAAAAAATACATAAAATGTTGTATCGATTAAAATAATTTTTTTACAGTTTTCAATACTTAGTAGTCAAATTTATTTTCTACACTTTCATAAAGATTTGAATCCAACTGTTTTTTCTTACACATTTTATACTTTTTCAATTTTCTCGTTTTTACAACAAAATAAGAATATTTCATTTGACCTTATCGGTGTTCAATATGTTTAGGTTGAACTTATCAATACGTGTAAACTTATCAATTCCAATTTTTTCTTATATATTTTCAATATTTGCATTATAAATTACTAAAAGTTTGATAGTTCCAAAGTGGACCAAATATATGAAATTTAATGTTACAATAAAAACATCTGATGGAAACGTAGGTTGTATATGTATGGTAATTACTACTTTTTTCTCTTTGACAGCTGACTTTTAAAACATTATGGTGTAAACGATTTACGTATGCAAAGCTCTATGTATAAAAACACATTATAGCCAGAGACAAAATGTAATTTACAATATTTTATAAGATCTTTAGATCGTATTGCCTCAGTCAATAGAGGCTTCTACATAACATCATAATCTAATACAACATCAAGAGAAAGGTTGTTCATCGCAAAAGACAACTACTAAAATAAGACTAATTTTTAACAAAAAGGTAATAGGACAATGACCATCTTTTCTCATTTCCTGTAAATAGTCCAGAATCACGTCCAAAACCACATCGAGATAAGACTCAACGTCATTGGCGTATTGATAAGAAAAGAAGAACCGTATTGAAGGACAACCATGATCCGGCAGCGAATTACACTCTCCCTCTCGTCCAGCTTCTGTGAAGAAGAGAAAACATGACATCAACATTGACTTCCTTCTGGGATATCTAAACTAACATAAAGTAATAAGATACTTGCATTCTACTATACATCAGACTATCAGTTAAATGAACAAAAAGATAATGCTTTAAGGTTCCCCTGTTATTATGATTGATCTTCTTTCATTCAAACATTGTAAACCAAGCTTGAATATGAAAATCAAAGTTTTGACAACGAAACAACATATTAATCTTACAGGGACTCCAAAAGAAGAATCAAAAAACTTAAGGGCAATCAATTTGGTAGACCGCATGAGAGGAGAACATTGTAACCTGGAGGGTGGTTTGAACTTCCATCAAACAAAAAACTATTTCCAGATATAATTGTAGTAGATAACAATATACAAAATCACCATGTGGATGACCTTTGAGACCCACAATTTGTTTCGAATGAATAGAACCTGAACTTGTCTTAACTCAATGACCACAGTGTTCGCTTCAAGCTCAGACATGACTGAGTTGTGAGTGAAATCTTTCAAGCAGCTTTGTCTTTAAGTACCGGTCAAAAGCTTTGGTCTTATATGGAAACAGGTTTCTTTCTCCTGCATCATATAAAATATTTTATTATAAACTGCATAAAATGCAGTAAGCAAAGTGTAACAAAACCAAGAAAATCTGAAGATTCTTTGGTTATGCCATGCATCTCAGAAGATGTTGAATTCCACCATGCGCTCAACTGGAAAATAATTTTATGGAGCCAAGTCTTCACTTCCTAAACTAACACTTGATTTGTCAATGATTATCCGTACTTTGTATTGTTCATAAACTCGTCCTTAGTTCTCTGCACACAACTCTTCTCTTGTTTCTCGCTAAACCGCTTTCAGCTGAAATCAATATCATCTTTAACCTTAGTACATTTCATCTTTACCCTAATCCTTCAAAATAAGAAAAGAATAACATGTACCTGAACCGGATGCCTTTGAGATCCCTTACCCCTCCTGCTAAGGGCTTGATTTGCTTGATGTAGGTAAATTTCACCACCAGGTGTGCTGGTCCCTCAGAAAACAATGGGACAGTGTTTGAGACAACATGTATGTTCCTCAACTGTTAGAGTTTTGTAGAAATCATTTATCATAGACGGTGGTTGCTAGCCAAAGTTACTTGTTCTTCAACGAGGAGCATGTCTGCATTCATAAGATCGCCTCCTTTCTTCAAATTCCAGGCCTTAATCGAAGTAGTTGAGCCTTGATAGTCCTAAGACAATGGACAGCTTTCAAATCGGCAAGGAGAAGTTTGAGTTGGCCATCGTCGCATCGATGGTGTTTGTGATCAAAGAGAATGTAAAGATTGGTTTGCTGAAAGTGATGCATCTCCTGGGAGAATAAATAAGTGAAGCTTTCATCCGTTAACAATGGTGAGAGAGAAGACTCTTAAGTGCGCCGAGTGGGAAGAAAACATAACTACAATTTTCAATGTGGCAAATAAATGGTAGAATCATGCACTACACAACCATGAGTGGAGACGATATGGAACCGGGATCAATCGTCAAGTCTCGACTATGTGTGTCCCTGAAGTAGAGGAGGAACCCTAAGAATGTTTGGGCCACCTTGTAGACGTATGGTAAAATCAAATTTTGGAGCCCATCTTTTGAATTGTGGGGCCAGTAATCCTATATGAGCTTTCAGAATAAAAGGCGACGTTCAAAGCGAATGAGCCAACCCAGGAAAGTTACGAAATCAGTCGAAAGTCGAAAACTTTATAGAAAGCTTGATGTGTCAAAATTTGCCCCATGTTCTTTTGTTGATGTGGTTCGTTACGGAAAGACCAACCCCTCCTTTTATTTAGATTGATAGATAGATGTCTAACTCTAGTTCACCTCTAAAAGTTTTTGCCAATATTGAACTAACATGATTCAAAACTTTGTTGTAAATACAGCTTAAGACTAAAAGAAATCATGAAGAAAATATTAATAAAAGGACAACTAAAATTTCTAGCTATTTTCTAAGCTCTAATTTTATACTCCTTTGGTTCCTAAAAGATTCATATTATAGCAAAAAATATTGTTTCAAAATATTGTATTTTTTACATTTTCAATGCTATTAATGATAAATTGTCAATTTTGATGAAGTTATTAAATTTTTATTGGCTAAAAGTTATGGGAAATAGTAAGTTACAGAAAATTATGCATTGGTAATTCAAATTTCATATGTTTTATTAATATGCGTAAAAATTCTAAAACGTACATTTTTATGAAACAGAGGGAGTAGTTTTTATGGTCTTTCATTAAGGCACAAAAACCAAAATAGTACAACGAATCGGATTTTTATCACTAAAATCATTAAATCTTTTAAAATCTTTATTATTACTTATGCATTGATTTAAATTGATTTATAAGCTTTTAAAGGGGTTTTTTCAAAAACAACCTAAAAATTCAAGTCAAACCCAAAACCAACTTTTTTTTAGTTACTATTCATCATTGAATTTTCCATAATACCCATAAGTTTTTGAATTATTTACAAATTTGCCATTATTATTTATTTATTTATTAATTTCGAAAAATACAAAAAACCAAATACACCCTAAACATTTCTTCTTAATTACAATTATGCCATCATCATCAATATTTTCAACCACCATGAATCACCATTTTTGATCTCTTAAAGCTTTAGAATTGAATTTTCAACCACTTTTTTCTCTTTCTAAACAAGCAAATCTTCATTTCCTCTCATTTTCTCTACATTTCCATCTAAAAATCTCTCTTAACCTTCATTTTAATAATCATAAACTTCATAATTTCGTGTTTTTTCACTTGTGAATCGTCAAAAATGTTTCCTTTTGGTCATTATTGGAGTTTGGACGGTTGAAAAGGCTAGAAACGAGCTTCACACTGCAAAAATGTAACTATTTTCATGGTTTAAGTCGTTTCTCATATATGTGTCGCGATAGTAGACTGTTTTATATGTTTACACCCTTATGTAGACATACAATGCATTCCATTTGTCAACGCACAAGTCAGTTTTGCAATTGACTAAACGGATTTTTTTTTGTAACGTAGCCTTCCCCGAGAATCTACATCTTAACCTTTGACAACAAAAATAAAAAAGTACGTAGAACTACAAAGACGACTACGCAAAAGAGGTTAGTTTTGCATTTGAATGAACTTTTGACTTTTCATAAGCAGACTTCAACATAAGTCTACGAAGCGTAGACTGCCGAAGAAGTTTACTTAAGGTCAGCTTTGCATTTGACCAAAATTTTGACTGCGTTGAAAAGGTTAGTTTTGTGTTTGACTAAAAATTTTTAAAATTAATTATTATTATTTTAATATGTAGACTTCAGATGCAGTCTTCTCTTCCAGAAAAAAAAATGTAGACTACCTGTGAAGTCTATTTTTTTATTTTGGTCAAATGCAAAACTGACTCGTCAGATTTGAGAGTAGACTTCTTGTGAAGTCTACAAATCTGTAGACGTTCATTTCAATCTACCCCCTAAAAAGTCAAACATAATCAATTGCAAAACTAACCTCATTCAAAAAAACTAAAATATGTAGACTGTATATTTAGTCTACCTGTGAAAGTCAAATCCTGGAAAATTCTGGTCAATAGCGAAAACTAACCTTTTTGAAGTTGTAGACTGAAAACGAAGTCTGCTTATATAAAATCACAACTTTTTTTCAACTATAAAAAGTAACCCGTAAAATGGTCAATTGCAAAAACTAACCCAAAGAGTAGACCTATCTGACCGTCTACGGATGTAAAGTGAAAAGAAAGTCTACCACGTTGTAGACTGAACATGGAGTCTATTTTGAAATATACATTAAAAGTTAATTTGTGTACTATGCATTAAATTTTTTCACAATTTTTTCGTTTGAAAGTGTGTAATAGTTAATCCTAATGGGTTTGAGTGATTTTGGATAGAAAAAATGTTGTAATTGTGAAAGTATAATTCTTTTGATTTTGCTATATTGCTAGGAAACAATTGTAGGCATATTAGTAAGTCTACGTTAATTGTCACAGTGCAAACAACCAGGTCACATCCAAACTGTCGAGGTTAAACCAGTGTTGTCTTACTGCTTTGGATGTTGTCTTATGTATTATCTCTTATGTGTTGAATTGATCAATTGTATTATTGCTTTGGATGGTGTCTTATTGCTTTGGATGTTTTCTTATGTCTTATGTATTTAACTTATCAGCTGTATTGTCGCTTTGGATGTTGTCTTATTTAATGAACTTTTGTTGAAATCGTAGGTCTTAATTTTTCTATTACTTTGAGTTCTAATGTTACTTTCTGTCGTGCAGACCAACATGTTAGTCTTCTTGAACAAAAAGTAGACTTCTTTTTAAGTCTCTTATAAAGGAAGACTAATATGTAAATCTCTGGCTTGTATTGGAATTGTACTTTTGGTCGAATATGAATTAAAATCTCTGAAAGAAGAGTACTATACTGATACAAATGATGATATTTGGATATATAGTCGAGTACCAGACTTCTATAAAAGTCTTCTGTAAAAGAAGACTAATACTTTAAGTCTGCTGCAAGCAAATTACATAAGTTTGTTACAACCATATGTCTGGTACAAAAGCCTGATACAACCGTCTGTTACTCACAGTTCTTGAGCTCCTCTCTAGAGTATACAACCTCGATAGGAAATCAGGCTTATCCATTTTGTAACATGCACCAAGAAGACACAAACAAAGAATTATATAAGTGCATTCTACGCGAGAAGTCTACAATTTAAAATGAAGCCTACACGAGAAGCATATAAATTCAAACATCAGTGTACTACAAATTCAAAACATCAGTTTACATGAGAAGTCTACAAATTCAAAATATCAGTTTATAAAATTCAAAATATCAGTCTACAAATTCAAAATATCAGTCTACAAATTCAAAATATCAGTCTACAAATTTGAAACTTCATACTACACTTCAAAATGAAGTAGACTCACCGGAAGCAGAGAAATGGATTAGAGAGGATGCAATGCTCGTTAGAGAAATGGATCTAAGACTGACCGACTCATATCTGAATCAAAAGAAACTAAAAGATTAGTAAACAAGGATGAGCTTGTTAGGTTATTAGTTAAACAAGAGATAGAGATGACAGAGAGACGTACGTTGGAAAGATGAAGCACAGTCCCTTGCTGGCTAGGACAGAGAGATGAAGTAGAAGCCATGATACTGACCGGAAGCAGAGATTTGGACGAGAAACACCGTTCCTTAGAAGTCGCCGGCTCAGATCTGAAAAGAGAAAAAGGTAAAGGTGGTCACTTTTTATCAATAGAGAGGTAAAACAGAGACATTTAACTTACCAGAGCGATGGAGGAGATATAGATGAAGCGGATGGGAAACTGCGTGGATCGAGTTCGCCGGAAATCTCACCGGAAATCTCGCCGGAAATCGCCTAGAGAGAGATACGGCGAAGATTAGTTTTTTTTTACCTGAAAAGTTTGAGAAATCGTATTTATATACTAGGTTAAATTGTGTGTAAACTGAAAAAAAGATCTACATATATGTAAACTATATAATATGTCTACGAACCCCTTAACCACAAATCTCAAACTGTAAATGTTTTATTTGATCATCAAATTATATTGGTTAAATTCGGTTAGGTTAAATTGTGTGTAGACTGAAAAAAAGGTCTACATATATGTAGACTTTATAATATGTCTACGAACCCCTTAACCACAAATCTCAAACCGTAAATGTTTTATTTGATCATCAAATTATATTGGTTAAATCCGGTTAGGTTAAATTGTGTGTAGACTGAAAAAAGGTCTACATATATGTAGACTTTATAATATGTCTACGAACCCCTTAACCAAAAATCTCTAACCCTAAATGTTCCTTAAAAACGTTTAATTATATAAAATTTTAATTTTTTACTTCATATTATCCATTATATTAATGATTAGTTAAAAATATTACACAATTATTTTTATATATTTTTAAAATTAAATTATTAGATAAAATTATGGTATAGACTACATAACAAGTCTACCGAATGAATAGACTTTGTACGAGGTCTACATATATGTAGACTTCTTTCTGTTACATGTAGACTAACAAAGGATAAAAACGTAAAATACACTTCTGTTTTTTGTTTTGGTCATAAGGGTTAAATAGTACTTTTATCACCCTTCTAGGTTGGTTTTGCATTTGATTGAAATTGGGGTACACTTATAGGTTTAAATTGAAATTTTAGGTTGTTTTTAGCAAATCCTCCGCTTTTAAAACTAGTTTATAAATCTTTATACAAGAATTTATTATAAAACTAATTGATAAATCCAAAATTAATAATTTATCAACAGTAATAAAAAATTAATATAACTTTAAAATATTAAATAATCTCATATTTGACAATGGTGATATGAGAAATTTGTATCTTATATCGCCAATGTCAAAATAATTTAAAAATTTAAGTTATATTAGGTGTTAAGTACTGTCGACGATAATTAATTTATGAAGTCGATCTTTCCACTAGGATGATAATTAATTTACAAAGTCTTATTAATCATTTGTACACTATTAAAATATTTATGAAGTTTTATAAATCAGTTATAGAATTAATAAAATGATAAATAATGATTTTTAAATAATTTTAAATGCTTATAAATTAATTTAAATCAATGCATAAGTAATAATAAATATTTTAAAAGATTTAATGCTTTTTAGTGATAAAAACCTTGAACTATTTTTCGAATCGTAAAAACCCCTCAACTAAGTTTTTAACAATATAAACCGTAAACTTATAAACCGTTAAGTAAGTTTTTAACAATATAAACTCTCAACTAAGGAAAATACTTGATCAATTAAACTATTGAATAGAAAAATGGGCTCCAAAATTTGTTGCGTGAGAAGGGGTCCAAAGCGGTTACTTTTGTGTTAAGAAGGTGCACAAACACCAAGATCAAATAACAATGACAGAAACCAAAATATGTGTAAAAAATTTAAAAACATATAAACACAACACTAAGTTATAAATAAAAACCACAATGAGTAAAGTAAATAAGTCATCCGACTCATCCCACGTATAATCCTTCATCCGAATAAGCCATTGACCTCAAAAATATTTTCAAAAATAAATCATTTTCATACATACCACTTCCACTCACTATCTTCACCTGCAAACAACAAGACCAAAGAACAATTACACAAACAAAAATAACAAGACCCCTAGTTTCTAAAATAAAAAGAAAGGGAAAGGAAGGTAAAAATGCAAAAAGGGAACACTCCCACAAAGTCTAAATCGCACGCGCCGCTCTCTTGACCCTAGTTGACAGTCACTGCTTCCTTTTTCCTCTCCATCTTTCCTCATTCACTCTCTCTGCTCTGTATCTCCCTCGGCAACCTTTCTATATTGTTTTTGGTTTAATTTTAAATGAATATGTCATCGATTGCGAAAGAAGCTGCCATCTCACACCAGTGCTAGTGGTGGTACCTTATCTTCCCGAGATCTTCTTGAGTCTCCGTCTCTAGGGTTCGCCTCCATTCCATATCATGCACGGCCTCAGCCGCCTTGGCAACGGAAACGTAAACGCTAGATCCCTTGCTTCACCGCCTTCTTCGCCTCGGATTCGTCACTCCAGGGGGAAAACCTCCAACCAAGGAATAGGAGAGAGACTCGTCTTCTTACTCTTCTCTATTGTTTTTAGGCGGAAAGGTGTCTTACTATTGGCGCCTCTTCTCTACATTGCTGGAATGTTACTTTTCATGGGCTCCTTTGGCTTCAGAGTACTCGATCTAGGTCACGGCGTTGAGATCGTGTACAGACGAGGTCCGCCGGGTTCGGTTTACCGGAGTCCCAAGGTTTTTAACCGTCTCTGGCCGGTGATGGAAGCTGATGCTAATCAAAGCAATCAAAATGCGGTAAAATGTCAATGTAATTTTGATTGTAGATCTGATTGTTTTGTTGCTTTAAAGAGTGTTGCTGATGATGCAGCTGATAGAAGCATGGAAGCCAAGAATTAAAGGCTTGTGGAAACCTTGCATAAGGACTAACGTTTCTGCTGCAGGATCAAATTCTAATGGTTTCTTCATAATCGAAGCCAATGGGGGCTTGAATCAACAACGCTTGTCAGTATGTTTTACTCTCTCAATGGCTACATGATTTTCGTTTTTTTTTTTTTTGTTGTTGATTAGAGAACTTTGTCTCTCGTCTTGAATGGTGCAGATATGTGATGCAGTTGCTGTGGCTGGACTGCTTAATGCTACTCTAGTCATTCCCATTTTTCACTTAAACAGTGTATGGCGTGATTCCAGGTTATTATTGGTTTATATAATTTTCCTTGCTTTAGAGATTAATAAGGTCCATAGACCAAATTGTTTCTTTGGCAGCATGATTTGCTCATATATTTGCTTCGTTTTGGCTACAGCAAATTTGGTGATATATTTGATGAAGACTTCTTCATATATGCGCTTAGTAAGAACGTGAAAGTAGTGAAGGAGCTCCCTAAAGATGTACTTGAGCGGTACAACTACAATATAAGCAGTATTGTTAATTTGAGACTGAAAGCTTGGTCGAGTCCGGCATACTATCTCCACAAGGTTCTCCCACAACTATTGCGTTTGGGGTATGCCGTTCACTGACTGTTTTTTTTTTCTCTTGTTAGTTTTATTAGGAATTGTTGGTTTTTTGTGTGCTTGGTCTTTTCTGTTGTTCCTGTACAACTTCCTAGAATATAAGGCCTTATGGAAATAGCTCACATGTCTTCTTGTTAAAACTCAATGTCTTTTTGATTATTGAGATCATCCCACCTTATTATGTTTTCTATAAGTTGCTTACCTTAACACACTGTACTTGGTTCTTTCGTTAGGGCTGTTCGTGTTGCACCATTCTCCAATAGGTTAGCTCATGCCGTTCCTGCGCACATCCAAGGGCTTAGATGTTTAGCCAACTTCGAAGCATTGAGATTTGCAGATCCCATACGGCTGCTTGCAGAGCTAATGGTCAATAGGATGATTACCAAAAGTGTTCAGAGCGGCGGGCAATATGTTTCTGTTCATCTCCGCTTTGAAATGGTTTATATATATATATATACTTCCTGCCAATTCTGCATTTCTTTATTTCTACTTCCCTTCTTTAACAATCTTGATTTTTCTCCTCTTATAAAAGGACATGGTCGCCTTCTCGTGTTGCGAATATGACTTTGGAGAGGCGGAGAAACTAGAAATGGACATGGCCAGAGAAAGAGGGTGGAAAGGAAAATTCAGGCGGAGAGGCAGAGTGATTCGGCCTGGTGCAAACCGCATAGATGGGAAATGCCCTTTAACTCCACTAGAGGTATCACTGAAAAACTGCCTTGCTTCCCTTAAAATCTTTAAACTAGTTTATCTTGTGAAACTGATTTTGGTATCATCGCTCTCTAGGTTGGAATGATGCTTAGGGGAATGGGTTTTAACAACAACACATTGGTTTACGTAGCTGCGGGAAATATTTACAAAGCTGACAAGTATATGTCTCCTCTTAGGCAGATGTTTCCTCTTCTCCAAACCAAGGATACTTTAGCTACCCCAGAAGAACTTGCTCCGTTTAAGGTAATCAAATACTAAAATTGCTTTTGTTTTGATAATTTTCATACATGCAATTGCTAATGGAACATATTGATTAGAAATTTGAATTTGATGTCCATGGGTTGTTGGGAATTAGAATGATTTAAGTTAGGAGCGTGAGGTCCATATCAATTGGTATCAGTTACAAACATACATTTAAAGACTGTGGGCTCTCCCATAACATGTCCCTTAAAAGTAAAAGTTTTTTTATTGGCGTCTTAATATATATAAACAAATTGCTGTTTTTTTTGTGATACTGTAGGGTCACTCATCAAGATTGGCTGCTCTTGACTACACAGTATGCCTCCACAGTGAAGTGTTTGTATCCACACAAGGTGGAAACTTCCCTCATTTCTTGATAGGTCACCGTCGATACCTTTATAAAGGCCACGCCGAGACAATCAAACCAGATAAGCGGAAACTAGTCCAGCTCTTGGATAAACCGAGCATTAGGTAACTGATTTCCTAACCTACTTGGCACATCTCTAACTCATAGATTCCTCGATTTTTAAAGAAATTTTCTTCGTTTTCGATGTTTTTTTGTGTAGCTGGGATTATTTCAAGAAACAAATGCAAGATATGCTTAGACACAATGATGCAAAGGGAGTCGAATTAAGAAAACCCGCTGCGTCGCTTTACACGTTCCCCATGCCTGATTGTATGTGCAAAGAACCTGATCCAGAACCTGAAACCGATCCAGCTTAAACCCTATTCTTGCTGTTCCATATCAGCCATGCAAAGTACGATAACTGTTTGACTCCAACTATACATGTAACTTATATCTGTTGTATCATGTTTCCTTTCCTGTATAACCATCTTTTCCTCCCAAGTTCGAGGAATCTTGATATTGAATTTTGTGTATATAACATTCTTTCAACGTTAATGGCACCTGCCCTTTTTTGTTGTGTTTTTCATATTTTGTTCTGTATTTGATAATCTATTTAATGGACAACAACAATAGTTTCATTCTAATGTACCTACTAGGTGGAAGGCGGCTGCACATTTTGTGTGGGTTAAAAATTATTCTCCGATTGATATTTATATTGTTAGAATTTTTCATGATCAGCGCCGGTTTATCATTCTGCATGTTTATTTGTAGTATTATAAGGAAGTCATAAAGAAGTTGGTGGATATATATATATATATACTAGAGGTTTTTACTTTTTAATTGTTTAAATTGATATTTCTTTTTAGATTAAAATTTTAAACAATTTTGTGAATCACAATTTCGGTCAGATTTTTGGTTATATAAGATATAAGAATATTGAATACAAAAATTGTTATATTTAACTAAATTACATAATGTCATAACTATAGTTTAATAAGAAATCGTTTAATTTTTGTGTGGTAGATGTATTTTTTTGTTATTTTTGACGTCATCCATTGTTATATTAATATTATGTTTTTCGGTTTGTTGTGTATTGTGTCACTCGTCCATGTATTTTGTAATTATTTACATGAATTTATATTTTTGCATTGAGATTATGCTAATTTTAATATGCATCATTTGATTGTTTTTAATTTACATAATTAATTGGACACAACAATCTTATATTGATTAAATTATGAAAATTAAAATTTTACATTTTTACAATATTAGTAGGCGTTGTATTTTTTTTTGTTGTTGTGGTGCCTGACATTGCTACGATGTCATGCAATTGTTACTTTTGTATTCATATATATATTTTTAAATAACATGATATTCTAGTTACTCTAACCGCATGAAGCGACTCTTATACGTTTTCAGCATTTGTCCGCTTTGGTTTTATTTTCCATGCAACACGCCCAAGTATATTTTACTGATCTTGAACTCTTTTTTTTTCATAACATCATTTTGATCTATAGGTAAATGTCATTGTGTTATAAACCTTTCGTTGTTATGTGGAAATGTTGTATCATATATTCATGTTATTTTTTTGAATAAATAATTATATTCATTGAGAGATATATTGTCAACGAGTTATTATATATATATGCAACAATTCTAATGGATAAACTGTTAATGGTATGTATGTTGATAAACATGACAGTCTTGTGCAACATTTGTTAAAATTAGTGTTAGATTCGATAATGCTACAAATAATAATTCAAGAAAATATTGTTATGCATGAAATGATGTCAACTTAATTTTTTTAAGGTGTCTTTCAAAATGAAAGAAACGGTGTTGTGATGTCATTTTTCTTTATTTATTTGTGTTTGCCAATGCTTTAATGATGGTAATAGATATGCTATTTTTATTATTTCATTTGTTAGATCTTGTTATTTTTTTTAAAAAAATGTTTTGATTATGTATTAGATGTTTTGATGGTCAAAAAAAAAAGAAAAAAATCAAACAATAGTGCAAATGGACATTTTTTTTTGAATTTTCTTTATTAATTTTGAAATCTAATTTTTTTTAGATTCACTAAATTATTATATATTTGTAAAAACTACAGGTGTTAATATTTGGTGGGTTAAAAATGAAATATTGATCAAAATAGATTTATGAATTATATATGTTTCCTAATTGATTTAGTTTAAATGTTAAAAAATGAAATACTTAGAACAATTAATTAAATTTTGAAAATAGAACTATGTTTAATATTTTATGGGTGAAAAATCAAATATTGATGAATATAGATTTATGGATTATTTTACATTTTATAATTGATTTGGTCTAAATGAAAACTTTAAGATAATTGATTAAAATTTAAAAAACTATATTTATGTGTCCAATTTTTAGATAACCTCTTGATGATTTGGCTTAAGGAGAATATACATTGTTATCTTTTATATATACTAGATCGTTTTCCTCGCTATGCGCGGATAATTTCTATTTAAATTTTACTAATGGTGTGGTTCAAAGAAAAAAGTGGTTCAAAATTTTTTTTTACTAATGATTTTGTTGTCTAAATATCAAATATTGTAGCATCTTCTTGTGTTTTATAATTATCTAACGTGTAAGATATAGTAAAAGAGGAGATACATGTTCTTATAATATTAGTAGTTCAACTTTAGGATATAGTAAATAGTTTGTATTTCTCCCCGAACCGATACTTCGAAACTTAATTACCCATATACCATGGTTTTAATTGGTTTATTATTAACCAAATAGTTTTAACCAACTAAACCAAACCAAAATTCATTTTAAACAATTTTTATTAAAGAATGTTGTTTTAGGTTTATATTTTTGTGCTTTCTGAAATTTAAAAGAAAAAAATTACATCAAGATTTAATTTTTATAAAGTTTAATAAATCACAGTGAACAAATAAGCTTGTTAAATTTATTTTTTTTACGAAATTTGAAAAAAGAATCAAATTTTGATAAAAATTTATGTCAAAAAATCTAATTTTGTTGAAAATTTGATTTAAGTCAAAATTCAACAAAATAGATTTTGACATATATTTTTTTATCAAAATTTAATTTTTGGTTTCAAATTTCAAAAAATAGAAAAATTTATTAACCTTATTTGTTCATTGTAATTTTATTAAATTTTGTAAACATAAAATCTTGATGTAATTTTTTATTTTAATTTTTTTAAAATGCAAAAAATATTAAAAAAAATTAGGAAATCTTTTTTAAATTCAAAAAAATCTACATTTTGAAATTCCAACAAGAAGATAAACAAGATTCTTTAATAAAAATTGTTTATAATGAATTTTAGTTTGGTTTAGCCGGTTTAATCTATTTGGTTAATAATAAACCAATTAAAACCATGGTCTATGGGTAATTAAGTTTTGATGTATCGGTTCAAGGAGAAATACATTCAAAATTGTTACTTCGTGGAGAAATAAGTTTATAACTTTCAAATTGTGGAGATTTGACACTAGGTCATAGTTTGGTGGGGATATGATGTTATATGATAGTTCTCGTGGGGAAATAGCTCGTCGACCCTATTAAGAAAATATTCCCTCGAGTACTTTCTCATGAACATCCATGATTTTACATTTGATCATCGGAAAAATTTTCATTTTATATTTACATTATCGTAGAACAAAAGTAAGATCATCATTCAACTTGTTTTTGTCTTTTCAATAATGACAAGCAAAAAAATGACATTTGGTAAGACAGAGAAAACTATTTTTAATGACATCTGGTAAATAATTATCCTTTCCTTTGTGTTGCTGAGTTTTTGTTGATTTGTGTTAAACCTTGTTTTGTTTCATTGTATTAGAACATTTGTTTTAGTGGTTCGCATCTGGAACCTCAATGTTTCACCTATTTTACATTAGATAATGTTATCATAATTCATAGTTCAAATATTGTTTTAGTCAAACTTAGACATATCACTTCTAACTACAATGTGGAATGAATCAGACACTCGGAAATGTGTTTTTATTTTCACTTGCCTATTATGAGTTAAATTCTGTCATCTCCTTTGCTGCTCTGGAACTGATCTGTTAATCCAAAGTGAGTTGCTCCACGTGCTCTATTTAAAACCAAACGGAGTTAATGCTCACGTCCTCCACTGAGTTGCTCCACGTTCACTGTAAAATCACAATGACACGATGTATAACAGAGAAGTTCCAACCACACTGCTCAATATCTCTCATTTTTTTTTGCCATACATCCCATCAAGATGCCTAAGGCCTTTAGCTACCCTGCCCGTATTAAACAACACAGACTTGCTTCGATCTCCCTTGACTTCTATCGGATCAACATCACTGCTTACGTCGAGTATTGTCTTGATTGCTATCTTCACATCTCTTTAGTTCTTGATATGCAGCTCGGTTATCGTATACCTACATGAAATACAAAAAAAAAGCAAAAAAATTAATTTTAAAATCAAATGCAGAAGTCTTTGTACACAATACAACACTGAGGTCCCAACACTGAAGCGCATAAAATGATTAGAAATGACCTTTCTCTCAGGTCTTTTGGATTCCTTTTGATCGCTTCAGGGTAATGTCTCACATCATCATGATACTTCTTCTCCTTGAATAGCTCACTACTTGTATTAGAAACAGAACATGATGTTACTTCAACTCTCTTTACCTAGATATAATTGCGATAAGAAAAATATCTTTTGAACCTGCAAAATAATGTGAAAATAAAGGTGAAGCAATAAAACAACAAACATGGTGCTACTCCACAAAATTAAGGATACCAAGTAGTCAAAGTTTTTCTTTGAGTGAGTCATGACAACTAAGCTGCATGAGAGAGCAATCAAATGCTTAAAATAACCATGGTTGTATAGGATGCAGATCCAAAGACTTTACTCTCTCCAAAATTTTGAGCTAATTTTCTTCAGTCAGAACCATATATATCCGGATCTGAGATCCTTCAACTGTTGAGTATCATACGCTTGAAACGAAACAGAGTTACTTGACATGGGCTAGAGTGGCCCGAACAATAATTATAATATAACCCACATAAAAGTCCATTCTATGTCAGCAATGGTGACTTGGCAAAATCAAACATTTTTATTGGTTGATTTTATTTGCTGATGTAGATAGACTAAATGAAGCTTATATCAAACTTTTAGTATTGTAAGATTATGAAGAAGACTTTGTCTCACTCTTCAGCGAGATACCAGCGAGATACGTCATCAAATAAGTGTCTAAGGATGTGACATGTGTCTCACTTTTAAAACTTGGTGTTTCATTAATGAGACATGCATACCAGATTGTGGGCTACTGCGTTCCACTTACGGTTTTGTTATAGAGTGGGAGCCCAAAGTTGAAAGGCCAATTTCGTCTTCATGAGCTACGCGATGTTTCTAGGCTTTCGCCTCTTCTTTCTTTCTTCGATTGGTTCTTCTGTGTTCTCAAACGAAAACGACGGAGTGTAGAGGTATTTTTTCGACTCACATCGACATGGCTGATCGCTTTCTTGCTCTTCAATTGCGTCGTTCTATTTTCTCTTCTAATCAAGCATTAACACTGATTTCCCTCTCCTCACACGATGTCTCATTCAATGCACCTCCTCTTTTCTTCCATTATGTGAATCCCGAGCTATAAATATGTGACTTCCCTTCTATAAATTTCATAAGTTCATTCCCTTAAATCATATTCTTTTCAAAAATTGGGGTCGACAAGCTATTTTCCCACGAGAACTATCATATAGCATTAGATCCCCATCAAACTATGACCTAGTGTCAAATCTCTATGATTTGAAAGTTATAAACTTATTTCTCTACGAATTAATAATTTCGAATGTATTTATCCCCGAACTAATACTTCGAAACTTAATTACCCATAGACAATGGTTTTAATTGGTTTATTATCAACCAAATAGATTAAACCGGCTAAACCAAACCAAAATTCATTTTTAACATTTATTATTAAAGAATATTGTTTTTCTTTTTGTTGAAAGTTCAAAATATAGATTTAACTTCAAGAAAGTCTTAGGTTTATATTTTTGTGTTTTCTGAAATTTAAAAGAAAAAAAAATTACATCAATATTTCTTTTTTATAAAGTTCAATAAAATCACAATGAACAAATAAGCTTGTTAAATTTGTATTTTAAAAAAAAATTGAAAGAAAAAAATCAAATTTTGATAAAAAAATATATGTCAAAATTCAAAAAAACATAGATTTTGACATATATTTTTTATCAAAATTTATTTTTTTTCTTTCACATTTCAAAAAATACAAAAATAATTTAATAAGCTTATTTTTTCATTGTAATTTTATTAAATTTTGTAAATATAAAATCATGATGTAATTTTTTTATTTTAAATTTAAAAAACGCATAAATATAAAAAAATAGGAAAGCTTTTTTAATTAAAAAAAATCTATGTTTTTAAATTTTAACAAGAAGACAAACAATATTCTTTAATTAAAATGAATTTTGGTTTGGTTTAGCTAGTTTAAACTATTTTTTTAATATTAAACCAATTAAAACCATGGTTTATGGGTAATTAAGTTTCAAAATATCTGTTCGGAGAGAAATACATTCAAAATTGTTAATTCGTAGAGAAAATAAGTTTATAACTTTCAAATCGTGGAGATTTAACAGTAGGTCATTGCTTGGTGGGGAACTGATGCTATATGATAGTTCTTGTAGGGAAATAGCTTATCGACCCCAAAAATTGCAGATATTGGAATTGCAAACGCTTCTCTGGAACTCTCTTGAAGAGACACATTTGCTTATTCTTTCAGTCTCAAGAAAGTTGTCTTCTTTTGGGTATATCAACCTGTTTTTTTTGGTATGCATTTTTCTGAGCCATTCTTGAATCAATCTTTACTTTTTTGCAATGTTTTGGAAACCGGACCGGATACCGACTCAGTATACCTATTGGTCAACTGGTCGAACCGGGTTTTCTATTTTTAAAACATTTAATATATATAATCATATATTTACATTATATAGGTCTAAAAATAATTTTACTTATAATATATTTTATTTTCTTTATTAAATAGAAAAACGAACAATAATTACAACTCTAATTATATACAACAAACAAGTGAATACTATGCAAAACTGAAATTGATAAAAACCAAACGATTGATTGTTTAAATTACCGTATTTATTTATTTATAAATTAAAATCTCAGATTCTATGAATATGTCAAAATAAGAATAATATATGAAATATTAATTTTTAATAATAATTGAAAATACATTATTTATTTGTTAATTTTTTAGAACCGGGTTTTAAAGTTGACCCAGGTCATTGGTTTTACCGGCTTTTTGTCAGTTTTATCGGTTTTTCTTAAATCCGATTTTTAAATCAAACCGGACTCGACTTCTTTAGCGAGTCATGGTCGGACCGGTTCGACCGGCCGGTCTGAACCGGTTTTCAAAACCATGCTTTTTTGTTTAGATTTTTTTCTCAACAGCTTTTGATGTTTGTTTTTGAGCTTGCCAGCAAAAATATGTTGTAAAGTTCTCTCCTTTTTGCCATATCAAGTCTGATGAACGTCTTTTTAATACTCCAAAGCAATCAATGCTTTAAGGACATTCCTTTGGATTCTCTTTTGGATACGTGCATGGCTGATCATAGTTGGATCTGAGTTTCTTAGTAAACTGAATATTGACTTTCATAAAGTGATTAACAATAGTTAATTCCTACTTCGTTTAGTTTGGTTCGACTGACTTTCAGAGCATACACCAGCTTCATGTACTAAGAAAAGTACTAAATCTGAATCAGTTGGATTTATAATTCTAATCTTGGTTTATATTGCTTTGTCTTAAATCTTTGTTTTTAACCTGTAGGACAACTATCAAGCTTTCAGCTTGAACCCACTCAATCTTAATTGCAGAGGCAAAGAGCTTTGTCCCTTTTTAGGGAATAAGGAATAATGTCATTAGGAGACTCAAATCCTACAAGCAAAATTGAATCAATGGTTTCAGAGCTGGATTTAGGTATGTTAATGTCATCTCTCTTTTGCTTTTACAAAAAGTGTTACTGCTTGAGGGAGATGAGGTTGATCTTCATGTATGAAAAAATCTAGGATTCAGGTAGAGGTGTCAACAAGTCAGGCCGTCCGTGGGCTAACCCAGTCCAATTTATTTTGGTCGGGTTAAGGTCACGCCCAAACTAATAAATGGTCCAATTGGACAAAAGACCAATTGGTCCAATTGATTAAAGACCAAATGGATAATAAATGTCCATGGGCCTCCTAAAAATGTACATTTATTATTTGACATATCTTATAAATTTAGTGAAAAACCACATTTTCAACGGAAAATCAAAATTTTACGAGATGACGGAAAATGTGATTTTCCGATTTTGGCGGCAAAACTTAATTTCTCGGTTTTGGCGGGAAAACTTAATTTTCGGTTTTGGCAGAAAAACTTAATTTCTCAGTTTTGGCGGGAAAACGTGATTTCTCGGTTTTGGCAGAAAATATGATTTATCGGTTTTGGCGGAAAAACATAATTTCTCGGTTTTTGCGGGAAAATGTGATTTTCTGATTCTGGAGAAAAAAAATAAATTCTCGGTTTTTTCGGGAAAACTTATTTTTTTGGATTTGGCGGGAAAACGATTTCTCGGTTTTGGCGAAAAACATGATTTATTGGTTTTGGCGGGAAAACATGATTTCTCGGTTTTGGTGGGAAAACATGATTTCTCGGTTTTGGCGGGAAAACATGATTTATCGGTTTTGGCCAGAAAATTTAATTTCTCGATTTTGGCGCGAAAACTTAATTTCTCGGTTTTGACGGAAAAACTTAATTTCTCAGTTCTGGCGGAAAAATGTAATTTCTTGGTTTGAAAGAAAAAACTATAGTTTTTTAATAATTAAAAATAATTATAAATACTATTGAGTGTCCATGGGCATGCCCATATGGACATGGTTTCTATTGGTTATGGACACTTGTTTGGACTATTGTCCAATATGGACTGCCAATTACTACCCAAAAACTGAAATTGTCTAATTAGTTAAGTCCATTGGGACTCTAGACGCACCATTTGACACCTCTAGATTCAGGCACCAACATCTATATATTCTTTGCATCCTCGATTCACGTGATACTGGTACATGAGATTGACCTTTTAACTCCCTTACTTTCATGTTAATGAGAGTAACATAGAACTGTAAACTTGTGTTTTGTTTCTTTTGCAACTTGTCCAGATGGGAAGATAGCAACAGTTCAAACTTTAGTGTCGACATTGTGTGGAGGCCAGCCATCGTTGATTTTGTGTTGCAGAGCCTACAGTTACAATGTACACCTTCATGTTCAATTTTGCCAAGGGCAGGCAGGATTTGATATCAAAGTTAAGCATTATCATCACAATCTTTGCAACAAACTCACTAAAGTATGAGTTCCAGATAAATTTAATTGCATGTGTAGCTGATCCGAAGATATGTAATATGTTTAAAGAAGGTTCACGCCTACGAAAGAAATGAAATAGGGTGCACTAATAAGATGTTGTTACAGACATGCCTTCACAACAATAAAGTGAGGAACTGTTGAAACAATAAATAGAGTTGATCTACATATTTTCGTTTCTACGTTCATATATAGTTAATACTTAATAGTTACTTAAAAACAAAAAAAAACATTTTCTGAAGACCAATTTAGACAAAAAAACATTATTTGAAGACAAATCTATTGGACAAAAGGAGTCTAGAACTCCATATATGTGTGACCAATAAGCTAAAATTACCAACATAATCATTTCAGTCAAAAACCAAGAGTTATCATCCTATCCGAACCGATCCTGTAATTTGGGGGGAGGGGGGCTTCAAACAAAACAGAAAATGGAGACCAATATAATACATTGTAAGAAATAATAAATTCATAGAAATACTTTCAAATACAAAGTGCTAAATAACTGATAAAAATTAAAAGACAAAGTTTCTTACAAAATAAAAAACTTAGTCAACATCTTTTGTATTAGGTTTTTAGTTTTATTGACTTTTTTAAAAAAATACTAGGCCACTAAATTGTTATATTGTTTAACCCACTAAACTTGGTTAAAATTAATAAAACCACAAAACCAATATGAACTTTGGATTTTTACTTCACGGGGGTCTAGAAAATGAGAAATCGCTAAGAATACCACAAATTAAGTACCACTTTTCAAAAATACCTTTAATCAATAATATATTAACATTTGAGTTTACACTTTAATGATTATTTTTTAGGGTTTAGTGCTAAAGATGTGGGGTTGAGTTTTTAAATGTTTTATAAATATTTAGAAAAATTAGTTTAGCCTATTTTCATCATAAATTTATGGTTACTTTGAAAATAGTAATTCATTAATGGTAAATTTGAAAAGTAGTATCAAACTTGTGGTAATAATAAAAATTCCCCCTATAAAATTGGAGGCATGTACTTGGATTTTTGCTTCAATTGTACTATTAGTTTATTATTCACCCGCCCGTAGGGCGGTTTTACTCTAGTATATATATAGTTGTAGTATTGTCGACTTATAAAGATACTGACAAAAAAATTGTTGGTTTGATTGCACTAAACAAATAGAGACATTCAACATATCATCGACTTCATTTTCTTTTTGGGTGGACAACCATTAAATCATGCCTCTGGACATATATATGATTGTTATGTATACAAAAACATTTTCGTGATGCATCATGATCTATTGTGAGCTCGGAACCTCAAAATAAAAGGATTGAAACAGTCAAACCATATATGAGGTATCATTGTTCAAAACTTTACATTTGAAATTTTATAGTTCAAAACTTATATTTGAGGTTACATAAATTCATCATAATTACCATAAACTAAATTTCAGAGATCTTATCATATATCAAATCATATAAGTCACTAATTACTCTAAAAATTTGAACTTGAACATTATTAAAAAATATTACATTTAGATCGACACTGTAAAAGAATGCAAAACTATTCTTTAATTTTATTTAAGAATAACTTATCAACCTATTTTCACTAATAGTTTTTCTTGTCAATGCAAAAACATAATGAAATATATATAAGAGAACATGTAAAAGACTTAGAAATTAACATAAAATAGAGTTTAAATATTTAACCTTCCATGTATTGAATTTTTTTGATAGTAGTAGATATGATAAACATCATAATAAAGAGTATGTAACCATCATGTTCTTCATCTATATTTTCAGCAGCAAGAAAAAAATCTCTAGTCTCGACCTAAGTTCCTTTGATTCGAAGAGATTCGTACAGACGAATAAATTTGTTCTTCACTCCTTGAATTTTAAAAGCGCATGTAACTTTTCCTTCCCAAATTTCATAAAAATGTGTAAAATATTTGTAGTTTCATATATATTAATTAAATTTCACTATAGATTTGGATAGCATACTTAGTTCCAAGTTATAGAGTGATTTTCATGTTTTTCACATTGTGACAATAAAAAGGCTATCTCTTTTTATTTTTATTTAGTTAACTGATTGTTTTTTAATGTGAGATCATTTAAATTATTTACGATCATGTTGATTGAAGATTTGCAATTTATTCATTTGGCGAAATCAGGTTTCTACATTCAAATAAAAATTAAAAATAAAGTTTTAAAATGTTATTATAATATTTAAATATTATTGTATTAATTTAAAAATATATTTAAAATATTTTTAGGAATCTTTAATATATAGCTTAGAATGTTCCAAATATATTGTTGTAATCACATGATAATATTTGGTAAGATAATATATAACTTAGAATGTTCCAAATCTTTAATATATAGCTTAGAATGTTCCAAATATATTGTTGTAATCACATGATACACATTAATGATAGAATTCGATAACAAAAAATCATAATTAAATAGTGAAATAGTTTAGGTTTATATGGAAATTTAAATATTCTTCAATCATATCACAAAAATAAGACAAGAGTTTACAAAATTATTATCATTACAAACATCGATATAGTAAACAACTTCTTCAATACTATTTGTATAAATATTCATTTAATTGTAAACCCCAGAAAATGTATTTAAGAAGAAAATATATAAACATAATACATCAGAATTATCATATTTCTTTCAATCAATTGTACGAATAGAAGAATAAAATCTTTTATAGAAAAATAAGTTCCAAACATGTAGCCGGAAAAACAAAAACATAGATAGATCACCAAGTTTTAGAGATTTAGAAAGCCAAGGGGTTACTCATACATATCTTGCTCACCCAACTTGAACCAATCGATATCATGAACCCTCACACCGGCCATATTCGCCTGTGCAAGTCTAAGATCCGCTTCAATCTTTTCTTTCTCAGACTTCATGGCAGAAAACTTGATGAGGTCTTTAAGTAACTCCAGTTTGGCTTGAATACAATTCACTTCAATCTCCTCATCATGCTTGGTAACAATGGCATTCATTTGCTTCTTACATATAGCAAGGATCGCTCTATAATGTGTTTTAGTTTCCTTGGTTCCCAACTTGAAAGCCTCTTCCAAAGATGAACCGTAATCACTTTCCATAGGACGTTTGAGTTCCAAGTCTTTGTTGTCTGCGATCTACACTTGCTTTTGTACATGTTCATAATTTAATCTCAGTTTAAAATACGAAGAGATGATGTATACAATACACGAAAGAATACTACCTTCATAGTTAAGGATTAGATATAAAACAATGATTTGATAACAATAAAACAATTCTCCATTAGTTAGATCATCTAAAATCTCACAAAACTGTTAGACCTAATGTTCTACAAAATATAAGCATTAAAACTAAAGATCCATCGAAATAAGCCCCAACCTTAGGAAACTGATCTACTTGTATTGTTCAGAAAAATAATGGAAATAAACTTACACAACCAGAATTTCGAGAGACCAAAATGAAGAATAAGATAGATATTAGGGTTTGCAGAAAAAGTATCAAGGAACAGTTTTATATATATGATAATTTTCTAGACTCATGTCGTTTGAGATGAACAATAGAGACTCTTAACACTCAGATATTTTATTTGGACCATAATATATTAGTATATTCGTATGAGAGAGTCCAATGACAATATGCTGTGCTTTCTCATTTCTTAAATATTTTTTTAAAAAATCTAAGAAAGGCCCATAAATATTTTTATCGGTTAAGACAACATCAACCTAGCTTTTCTTTTATAAATCTGTGATGGATACTATTATCCCAGTCTATATGTTTAGAAAGTTTTCTTAAAATTAACTAATATGTAATTAAAAATAAATTAAAGAGTGTGGGCAATATATTTCCATGTAAGTATGTTTAAAATATTAACATTCTAGTAATTTAGATTTATATTAAAATAGTAAATCTTTTTTTTTGAAGTTCCCTTTAATTGCCTTAATAGTGAGAAAATGTCAATAAGAATTTATTGATTATCCTAAAATGGTTAATTAATAGTATGTAACAACTTAAAAAAACAAATTTGCTCCAAATAACCAATAAATAAAATAAAATAAAAATATTAAGAGTGTTGTTAATAGTGTTGAAAATAAAATAAAACAAATAGAGCACATCTTATTAATAGTGTTGTTATAATATAAAGAGTGATATTTAAAATTCAAATAATAACTAAGAGGAAGTAATGTTTTAAAAGAAAAATTCTATTGAGAGAAAATATCAATTAGTCTATAATATCCCCATCTTTGTAAAAAGTACATCTTAAACTGATTCACTATGATTATTTGTAGCACTAAAAGAGAAAATAAGGTAAATAATTAAATAAGAAGGCGTTTTAAAAATAAAATAAAGCCTGCTTACTTTACTCTTGTGGGACAACAACCTTATCATAGGATCCCACATGAGAATCCTATGGACCATCTAGAATGGTTCGAGGATTAGTATCTGCTATAAAAGCCAATGGAGTCCCTGATGACTACCTTCTTTGCAAGCTCTTCAAGTACCCACTTGTTGAAAATGCTTCATATTGGCTTAAGCATCTACCACAATGATTGCTTACATCTTGGACAGCCATCAAGAACACCTTCTTGTGTAAGTTCTTTGACGATGCAAGATCTGAAGACTTGAGGAATATAATCTCCATTTTATCAAGGACATACATAGTCTTTCATGAGCTTCTGGATCAAATCCAAGTCATACCAAAGAGACTGTACACAACATGGGTTCAACGAGGTACAACTGCTAGATATCTTCTTCAGAGTTCTCACCTTGGTTTACCATAAGGCTTCAAACACAGCTAGTGACGAAAATTTCAACACTCGGATCCAAGAAGAAGCTGTGAGACTTATTGAGAACTTGACATCTAGCAATAAACCAAGAACACTGATTATGAAAGGAAAAAAATCAGCTGACAGTTTGAATAAGGAGCAAATGGCTGAGGTTAAGGCAAAGCTGGACAATGTTCATAAACTTCTCAAGAAACAAATTAGCTTTGTAAAAGATGTAAAGGCTGTAGGTGTCAATAGTGACAAAGACGATAAGGAGGATGTTAACTACGTTAGTGTTACTGGTTTTCAGAGTCAGAGGTTTGGGAATCAGAGTAGAAACAAGAACTTCAATGACACTAGAAAAAGAAGTAATTTCACCACAACCAAAGCTCGCAGTACCATAAACCCTTCAGCAACAAAACAAGGCTTCACAAGAAATTATGGAGCCTCTTCTTACCAGAATCCTACTTTAGCAACTCAAGAAAGCAAACTGGAATCCATGATTGATCAAGTTCTTTAAGGACAACAAAAGTTGGCTGTGGAGTTCAATGGGAAGATTGATTTTGTGTATGCTAATCTGAATGACAATTTTGAAGCACTCAACACCTATGTGAAGAAGCTGGAGACTCAAGTGGTTCAGACTAGCGATGCTGTATAAAAAATGAAGTCTTAATTAAAGGGAAAAGTGAGGCTGGCCATAAGCACCACATGAATGCTATCATAGATGATAATTTTTGGCAAGTGGTGAAGCATGAGAAGCTTCAAGAGGGTGATTTTCAAGTCGATAGTTATATGTCGTTTGGCAGTACGCATTGGTGTCGATCGACACCACCATAGCAGAAATCAACACCTCTATCCTGTAGGCTAAAGAAAGGGAGTTTCTCGTGTTGCTACGTGAGTGGTTGTGTGATATGCCCATAAGACTCCTGGAAGTTCTGATGACTAGAATTTTTTCTTGGAACCTAGTCGTTTCTTAATATTACTTAAGATCCTCTTGTTTGCTTCCTTAGCTTGCTTGTATGAGGTCGAGGTGGTCAGTTGTATTTTATAAATTTACAGAAAGCTGTGAAATCTTTTAAAATGAACTGAAATATGTTATTGGTGACTATCTCACCCATGACGGCAAATGATGCTCTGCCATATGAAGTTGCGAACTTCGATGTTCTTTGTTTTGTGATAGGCCTTTGCCTTGGTAAAACTGGTGAAGTAGTCATTCAGGATGAGCAACTGTCTAGGTTGCTAGATACCATCGTACCTATTTTATCCATTACCATCTCATTAATGGGTAAGATTATGAGACGAAAGATAAAATTTCCATTGGAACTAAATACCTTATTCGTAGCGCTCATCACAAGATTGGGCAAGGTCTGCCTTTAACGCAATATATAAACATCAATATATAGGTAACATCTAGAACTCTAACAAGTAGGTTCAGAAAGAATCTACCAATGAAACCCGAATTGCTAGATACCGGAATGGAGAGAGATATCTTTGATCCAAGGGAAATAACATTCGGGAACTCAGATCCTCGATTAAACTCTGGAGCAGGTAGATCAATCGGAAAATGATCCAAGCTACGATGAGAAGTTTTTAATCATGATTGGATAATTCCCATACATTATCCATGGGACACTACCTCATCATCACTGGGAATCACGAAGGCTCAAGGCAAAGAGCTCACGTTATAGTGTAATCGAACAAAAACTATACAAATGCAGTCATAGAGCCTTACCTTGCATGCATACACGATATAGAACAATCATGGGTGAAATGCATAATGGTCAATATGGATTCTACTCTGGAGAATGAACTCTCGTCCTTCTCACTAAAAAGGGAAATCATGGTTAAGGATTGCGAGATGTACTTCTTTTAAGTGCGACAAATGCCAACTCCACGCTCCAATAATCTGAATTCCAATGGAAATTTATCTTTCGTCTCATCATCTTACCCATTATTGAGATGGTCAATGGCTTAAATAGGTCCGATGGTTTCCTCATGACCACGACAACCCAAATAGTTGCTCGTCCTGAATGAATACTTCACCAATTTGATAGGCCTACAACAAAACAGAGAATACCAAAGTTTGCAACTTCATATGGCAGAGCATCATTTTTCGCCATGGAAAACATATTCACCGATAACGGATCTCAGTTCATTTTCAAAGATTTCACATCTTTCTGTAAATTTTTAAAATACAACTGACCACGTCGACCTCTTACAATCCGCAAGGAAATGAGCAAGCCGAGGAAGCAAACAAGAGGATCTTAAGTATGATTAAGTAAGATATAGATTTCAAGAAAGAACTATAGTCATCATAACTTCTAGGAGTCTTATGGGCATGTCACACAACCACTCACAGAGAAACACGAGAGACCCCCTTTCTCTCGACTATGAGATAGATGTAGTCATACCTTTCGAAACAGCTATACCATTCCTAAGAGGACGCATATGCAGCCAAACTCCAAGTTGAATGAGTTAATACTAAGAGTCTAGATCGGTTTTGTTAACACACGTTGAATCAAGCTCAGACTCAAATTCAAACTATCAACAAGCAGTTTCTTGCTGTGGGAACCGAAATTCACACCGTCGGTTTCCGTAATCGGAGGAAAGTTAAGAAACTCTAACTTTTCCTGAGGTCTCAGATTTCTGCTGAGCCTACGACAAGTGATCAAATTATAAATAGCAAAACACAAGATAATCAAATATGAGTTGCGAATGAAAAGAAAGATCTTATTGAATCGTATTTGCGTGAGGACGCTGCGATGATAGAACAAGTTTTAAGAGCTTCGGCCACATGAGCTGTCCGCGTGTTCCTAGTTCTAGCACCTAAACCCTAAACCTAGTATTAGTCGCAGCTCGATGACAAAAAAGAAATTGCTAAAATATTTCTAAGTGCTAAGCTGACGAGAACTTCATGTGTGTGCGTCCCTGTCCCTTGCTTCACTTATATAGGTCTTCAAGGTCGGTCTTCTTTCCTTTTCTGCCCCCGATTCGAGTTTATCCTTCTGCGGAAATCTTCCTTATCTTCTCGTTTCCATAATTATCTCGGAACTTTAACAATTATCTTATTTTCCATTTATATTCTGTGGATATCCGGTATATCGTCAATATAGTTGGCCTCATTCTCGTCTAAAATCGTAAGTGGGCTTTTATCGGGTTTTTGATCCTTTCTGGTTGTTTTGCAATTTAAGCAATTTTTATGATTTCTTCCGGAGAAATCTTTCGTATGACTATACGATGATGGTTCCGCAAAATAATAAGAAAATTGTATAGTCGAGATAATAAAGGTGTTTAAGTTAACTGTGATCATTTATAGGATCGACTCAGAGTGTTCCGAGAAAACAAGTCCTTGCGATTTTTATCGTAGAACTTCAACGGAAACTCCAATCGAGATGAAACAAGAAACAGCCTAGTCAAGATTCAAAGGAGAGAGTGATGAAGAGGATACAGTCTAGTCGAACATGGCGACCAGACGTGGGGTGCGTCCGTTGCTTTATGAGTTATGAACGAGGGATGGACTTAAGCGTCGACTATTTTATAGCCTTTTTTTATCCGAAGAGGGTGGGTCAGTCGACCCGATATTACCTCAAGCCGAGAAATTTTATGACGGTGATTACATCATTTACGTCAAAATTTCATGGTTGTAATGAGTGATACTTCTTTGTCCGAATAAATAATGCTTCTGTTGCGGAAGAAAGCATTCCTTTTTTCAGACGAGGATGGGGTCGCAAGGGTATCATGATAGGACTCTTTGATCATTTTGGTTGCTTACTGATGCATGACCATCATTTTGTTTTGCAGTTGTCGACCCTCTTCCTCCGTTTCCTGTGGACACACTTGTCATTAGGGACCTTATTCGAGGTGGCTTGTTTCATTGGGGTTACTTTTCTGCGCAGCGAGTTTGCGCAGCGGTTGAGTACCATCACGCTTTAGCTTGACCTCATACGGCCAGGGAGGAAGAATCAGATCCAGTTATGGACCAATACGTTCCATACGAGATTCCCGTTGTGAGGGAGAGATAGATATCTCCCAAGAACAAACAAGTTGCTGCCGATGAAGGCAAAGTTTCTTTTGAGGGGGTGGATCTACCCTCGGAGGAGTGGTATCATGATCTCCTTGCTGGAGATGGGAACGGTACTTGTCAGACCCCGCTTCTAACGTGCAGAGGTGGATCCGACCTTGACGAGTATCTCGCCTCCTGTAACGTTCCTTTGGGTCAGCCTAAGACCAGCGGAAAACCTGTGAGATCGGCGAAATATATGGAAGCATCGCGACTCTGCATGGGGGTCTGTTTTCGCTTTTACTTTGGCCTCGTTTTATAAAATCTGCCTCTAATGAAAGTTTTCGTACAGAGCCTTCACGTTATTGATGACGCCCTTAGGGTGAGCCATCTTGAAGTGAAGACGGCTCAGTACAAAGGTGAGATGGTCCAGAAGGAAAATGCTCGTTTGTAGGGTGAGGTCGAGGCATACCTTCTTCGCGAGCGGGAGCTTGCGCGCCTTCTCAGCTGTGAGCGTAGAGCTGGTCGACGAGAGATGACTTCGATCATGAATGATCGTTTGACGAGGTTCATGGCCAACTTTGGAGAGTATCAGCGCGCATATAAGTGTCAGATGTATGAGGACTAATCGTATGAGAGGAGGTCTAAATGTTCGTTTAGAGAACGGTTGATTTACTCATCGGGGCTAATCGAAAAATGCGATATAAGAGCTAGCGTATGATCTTACGTTTTAGTTTTTAATTTATAGTCGCGGACGGACTCTTTTAGGTGATTTGTTTTGAGTTTGAAACTATATTTTTGAAGGTTTTCTCGCGACCTCTCGCTTTTGTTTTCCAAAAATAAGTTTTGTGTGATCTCAAGTTGAATGGAGTTTAGTGTTTTGGTTGGAGGTCGTTTTTGACCGTATGTCCGAGAGTCATTTGAATAGTAGTTTGTTGAGAAGTGTTTTTCCCGTTCGGAAGTTTCCTTAGTGTATTTTTTTTGAAACGTTTTGTGGGTTTCGAAGATATTTGGTTGTTGTTGTGAAGACTTATACGTTGTCTGAAGGATGATTTTGTAACATTCAGAGTTTTAATGAATTGGTTGTTCGTGAGATCAAGTATTTCGAGCAATAAAACAAATTTGCGAGACCTTTTGGAGTCGCACTGCATTTTCTTATGATCGGAAAAGTTTTTAAAATATTGACTACAGAGGCAAATATTTTAAAATGTTGGAGTATATGAGTATACATATACGTACCAACTCCCACCTTTTGAGAGAGGGGGACAGCTGAACTCGTCTTGTGACGAGTTGCCTACGTACCAGGATCAAGACGTCTCGCAGTTAAGTTCGTGCCGCGAGCATTTTTACTCGTCAGTTGCTGCTGCGCCGGTCGCCTTAGTCGTAGTGACTTTTGCTGGATCGACGACTTATTCCGGGTTCATCTCCTCCGGTTGGGTTAGGGTGTTGGGCTCTGTAGCTGTTTGCTGTCTTTGTTCGAAGCCATTAGTCGGGCGGACGATTCTGGATCGTGCTTTTCAGAAGCGTTTTAAGACGGGGACTGAGTTATCTTCGTGCATTTGGGTTTAACCATAGATGTCGTCGTGATCTGACTTAGCTTATGTTCGGCCAGGAAGAAAAGTAGCGACTGATTTTGTCATCCCCAGATTGCTGCGGTTCCAATCAGATTTGAAAACTTGATACCCAACTGATATGTTGACGGGACTGCTTTCATGGAATTTATCCAAGACATTCCCATGATTATGTTATAGATGTCTGGGTGGTCGACAACCGCGAAGTTGACGATCCTTGTGACTTATTTGGCAATGACCGGGAGTTTGATAAATCAGAGTCATTGACGTTGCGGCAGAGAAACCCTTGAGTGGTCTTGGTGTTGGCGTAACTTTGGGTAGATCGACGTTCATCCTTCTGAGAATGTCGCAGAAGATAACGTCAATGGTGCTTCCCGTGTCTACTAGTACTCTGGAAATCTCGAGTTCCTTTATCAGAAGATCGATTACGAGTGGATCACAATGAGGTTTGTCGATTCTGACGGTCTCGTATTCCTTCAAAGTGATCGTATCATTCCGGAAGTCTTGGGGCGGAGACTGATATGCGACTGTCTCGGCTTTTGGTTGATAAGCTTTTATCGACGAGACGGTATTGTGGCAGTACTGCTATCCTCTAATGATCATGTTTACCCTGCGACGATTATTTTCGTTTGTCGTCTGCCCTTCTTCCACGTTTTCCGTTTTCGCCTGACCGATCTTAGGCGGACGGTATTTTATGCTTGTTATCTCTGACATTTCTCCTGCGAGCAGTTTTGCCGTTAGCCTCGCACCGATAACTTTGCAGTACATAGTGGAATGCCCCCTAGTTTGGTGAAACTCGCAGAATGTCATTTAGTTGTATGTCGAGTTTCAGGTCCATGTGTTTCTGGATGTTCTTCCTTGTTACGACTTGGAGTGGATGGCATAATTTTGCACTCCCCGGACGTCTTCCCCCTCGTGATGGACGTAATTGTCGTACGAGAGTTGTTCCGTTTCAACTTCTGCTCTAATGCTGCATCTTTCGAGGATGTACTTTTTTTTGATGTTTCTGCGAAAGGACTTTCATCTCTTCTTCGATGATGATATAGTCCGTTGCTTTATGAAGAGTATCCTGGATTATACGCGGCTTTTCGAGAGTTATACACTTCCTGAATTTCGAATTGTACCGGAGAGTCTTTCTGAGTGCATCGATAGCCACCTTGTCGCTGATTCCGCTAACTTTAGACATGACGTTTTTAAACCAGTTCATGTTGTCACGGAGAGGTTCATCTTCTTTTTGGGACAAGCTCCAAAGATCGACGTCGGAGGCTTCCCTATTCATGAACAACGAGTATTGCTTTAGTAATTCTGAAGCAAGTTGGCGGAAGCTTCCGATGGAGTTTTGCTTTATGCGAGAGAACCATTCGAGTGCCGCTCCCTGGAGATGCTCGACGAGGAGGTGACAGTAGCTGGCATTTTTTCGCTGGCCCTGAGTTTGGCCTTACCCATTGCAATCTTGAAGGTTTGCAGATGCGCTTTTGGGTCGCTTGTTCCATCGTATACAGGGATTTTGAAATTTTCGGGATCCAAAACTTTTTTTTAGTGATACGAGCAGTGAACGGAGTTTTCCAAGATTCTTCCAGAAGTCTGTAAATCTCAGGCGCGACACTGGTGGCGTGGTGAATTTGAGAATTCACCGCTTTTACCTCTGCGGCCGTTTTTGCGATATAATCGCGGAGCTCGCGCATCTCACTAGGGTCACTGACAGCAGTTTCCGAGTTTGTCAGCGTTTGCTGCAAGTGATTCGAGCCTGCTCCTCAGCCAACATATCCTGCTCTACATAGAAGATGTTTTCTTCTTCTTATTCAGTCATGGGTATATTTAATGGAGAGTTCTCCTGAGTCGCGCGGCTTTTTGTCCTCCTTGGATTTAGGTCAGCGTCCTCATACGAAGGGTCAGACTGATTGCTGGTTTCGAAGTTGACCCGTTCGACTTCATCATCCCCCATTTTTTCTTGCTCGAGAGGTTGAGTGTTTTCCGCGTTCGGCCGAGTTACGTCAGGGTTTGCTTCATCTGGATTTTGATCAGACGAAACGTTCTGCGCGTTAGTTGGCCTATCGTGCGGACTCGTGAATGTGGGAACCGAAATTCACATTGTCGATTTCCGTATATTAAGGAAAATCCAAGAGGACACGACTTTCCCAGAGGTCCCGGATTATCTGCGTAAACACACGAAAACAAAGAAGAAAGAGATAACATAATATCAAAAATAAGTTGCATGGAGGCGTTTTATTGATTGATAGAAAAAAAGCTGCAAGGATTATCCGAAGGAGTCTCAGATTGGCGAACTCGAGCGGGACCTTGGGAAGAATGCGAGCTCATTGCTTAAGGCAAAAGAGGCGAAGGCGGCCAAATCCTTGGAGTTTTGCCGACTAAGGCGTAAAGTCAAGTGCGGGGAGGGATCGATGATTTGCGCGGTCGAAGATGATAAGGAAGCCGTGGTTTCCAAGTTCCAGACCTGCTTGGCAAATATTGCTGACTCCCTCGACTCCCTGGTGACTGTTCATGTCAAGGTCTTGGCTCTAGCAGGCATCGAAGGAGGGATGAGTGAGGTCCAGTTGTTTTCTGGTGAAGCACCTCCTTCCCACGGGCCAAAGCGACTAAGCTTTCTGCTCGTAAAGCGGAGTTAGCAGATGCGGAGGGAGACTTTGATTTGATCCTTGCTAGCCTGAAGTCCGAGTGCGTCCTTCCCATTTGCTTAGGCGACCCTAAGGGTCAGGATCCCTTAGTCGAGGAGGATGCAGGTGGTGCGGTTCCGAACTTGTAAGGGGTGAACGGCAAAGGCGAGGTTTCGTATGCGGACGATGATTGAGTTTGTAATATTTATGTGAGACTTTGTTTTAGTTCCAGCCAAGCGCGGCCATGTTTTAATTCAGGACTTGCCGCTTGTGGCTTTGAATCCCCGTCGCTTCTATGATTTTTAAGTGAATTTTATTTTGCATTTATTTTTCATTTAAGTAGGTGTAGGCCGTGTTTCATTTATGTCATTTCGTAATCTAACTCTAGGTGAAGAGCTATATTCACGGTCTATTTCGAGGGATTCCTGCAGTGCATAAGCTTGCGAGATTCCTGACGACGCTTGAATATTGGCCAAGAGGCAGGTTTTGGTATCTCGTATCATGGTGCTTGATACTATGCCTAGAGACGTTGGAGACCAGTGTGCTGGGTTTAGGGCAAGACCTAGGTCTAATCACGGTTTTAGGGGGTCAGATGACTACTTTAACTTACGTTTCCTGTCTTATTTTCAATCTGATTCCGTCCCGCTTTAAAGTCCCTGATATGTTCTCGGCTTATGTGACCTGTATGGTCGGAATCGAACATCTCTTTGGGGACAATTTTAAGTCTCCCGAAAGTGCTGACCAAAATTTCGGATTTATTTTATAGCGCTATTACCCTTTTGTCGGGTGTTCGAGAGCTATCTCTACGAGATGGCTGAGTCTGTTTAGGATGTTAAGAGTTTGTTGTGATCAGCAACAAACTTATTGGTAGATGTTACCGTTTTTGATTCTTCACGAAGGGTACATGTTAATTAGGTGCATATGTTTTATAATCGTGGAAGGACTGTTTTTAAAGTGAGCATTACTTTTCGGAAAATTTTGACGAAAAAAGGAATCCTTCGGGCATTAGCGACGTCTCGCTGTGTCGAAGGTTGAATTTTTTTAAGTGAGGCAAGTTGCGAGAAGGAGTGTTCTGGTGATAGATGGATTTTAGGCGGTTTTTCGCCGTATTATCGAGTTTCGAAAATATCGACTCTGGTAGCGGATATTTGAAAATTTTGGGAGTATAAGAGTATACGTATAAGTACCCACTCCCCCCCCTTTTAATGAGGGGGGGGGGGGGGAAGCGGAGCTCGTCCAACGACGAATTTCCTACGTACCCTCTTCAGGGATCAAGCCGTCTCGTAGTTCAGTTGAAGCGTTGTCTAGTGGACTAGTGGTAGTACTTCTTGAGGTGCATTGCGTTCTAAGTTCTTGGAATCTTGATGTCCTGCATGTTCGAGATTTCGTATGTGCCTGGTCGGACTACTTTTATGACTTTGTAAGGTCCTTCCCAGTTTTCTCCGAGTTTTCCTGCGTTTCGCTCGGCGGTGTTCTGAAAAACTTTTCGTAGGAATAAGTTGCCTTCTTTGAATCTACGGCTGCGTACGTTGGAGTTATAGTACTTTGAGGCCGCCTGCTGATAGTTCTGAATCAGTATGAGGGCCTGGTCCCGACGTTCGTTAATTAGATCGAGCTCGTCGAGCAATCATTAGATTGTTTGAACCCTCTCATTCTGGCAGCAATCTTGTGCGTACTCCGGGGAATTCAACTTCCGCTGGGATCATACATTCTGCTCTGTATACGAGGGCGAATGGAGTTTCGCCTGTTGCACGTCTTGGTGTCGTGCGGTGTCACCATAAGACTCCTTCGAGTTCTCCAGCCCACCTACCCTTTTTGGCGTCCAAACGTTTTTGTAAGTCCATCAAGGATGGTCTTATTAGTAGTTTCGACATGACCGTTGCATTGCGGGTATCTAGGTGTCGATTTGGTCAGTCGTATCTTCCACTTTTCGCAGAAGTCCTCAAATCTGGTCGAAATAAACTGATATCCATTGTCCGTTACGATTTCGTATAGGACCCCATGCCTGCAGACGATATTTTTCCATATGAAGCTTTTGACCTTGGCGTCTTTAATGCTTGCGTAGGAGTCTGCTTTGACCCATTTTGAGAAAAAATCCGTCAAGACCAGCAGGAAGTGTTTTTGCTTTGACCTATGCATAGGTCCGACTATATCCATCGACCATCGCATGAACGGATACGGTGCCGAGATCGATGAGAGGACCTCTGCTGGTTGGTGGATAGTAGGGGCGTGCCATTGGCATTTTTCACATTTTTGCGCAAAGTTTTCGCAATCTTTGATCATTGTTGGTCAGTAATGTTTGTGGCGTTTGATTTTGACTGCTAGGGACCTTCCGCCAGAGTGATTTCCGCAAGATCCAGAATGGACCTCTTCCATTATCCTTCGTGCTTTCTTCCTTCTACGCAGGTCATGAGCGGCCCAGAAAATCTCCACTTATAGAGTTCTCCGTCGACCAAGACGTATCGTGCTGATTGGGTCTTAAACTTTCGATCCTCCCATTTGTCTGTTGGTAATTTCCCGTCGGCGATGTATGCAAGTGATGAGGACATTCCAACTGAACCGGAACCAGATCTAACCGAACCCGACATCCAAGACATGATCACTAAGATGTCCCAACCAGAAGCTGCCCAAGAAGTGTCCATGCCTATTGTGTTCAAGGGAGTTATGACTAGACAAAGAGCTAAGATATTTCAGCATAGGTTTAATGAGAGCATGATGCTTGCCTTTGATCAATTTCAGGATAATCCAAATGAGGTTAAGCCAACTGGTGAACTTGTTGATCAAGAACCAAGTATCAAGAATGATGGACCAACCGAGAAGACTAAGACCACAAGTGAAGACCTTTGGCCATTCATTCTGGATCAAACCCACAACAACTTGATGATCATCAGCATTGAGGATCAGCACGTCTAGCATGCATTATGGACCAATCAAACCGACACAAAGGTAAGAAGGTAAGCATTTAAATTCACATTTTCTAACGGTTTGATTGCTTTGCAGCTTTGGTCCTTTTGTTTTCTTTTTATTTGAATTTTATTCCCAAACTTTTTTAGTTAGCTTGCACGCCTATTAGGATTTTCTTTTAGTCCAAAACTTTGTATTATTTGCTTCAAAGACCCTCGAAGGCACCACAGTAATGGACATCTATTTAAATCCCCTATAAACCGTTTGTACTTTTCACACATGATATAAAACTAAACCTTTTCCTTGTGAAAACCCTAAGAGCTCTAGCAAGAACTCACCCCCTCCTCTTTCCTTGTGAGACTAGAACCTCCACGGTTTAAAGATTGTGTTTTATCACGAGATTCCCATCCCTCGTGTGGTGCACTTCGTTTCCATCAAGTTACTTGTTACTCGGATCCATTGGACGATTAGATCTTCCCAACCAGATCAACCCTTGTGTAGATCGACTCCATCTCTCTTGCCTCGGGTCATACAGACTTTGATAGCCTAGGCAACGCAAGACTCCGAACAATCTGAGTACTCAAATTGTTCGGAGTCTTGCGTTGCCTAGGCTATCAAAAAACTATAAAACCCATAAAAAGAATCAATTTGTCATTTGTTGCATTTAGTAGTTTCATCTCGGTCCAAATCATAAAAAAAAAGTGTGTTCATCTTGTTCTTCATATTGCTGTAGAGTTTATTGTCCTAGATCCTTAGTTTCATTAAAAAAAATCATTAAAACTTGTTAGTTAAGTTGCATATCCGAGTTTTCCATTTTTTGGTCGAGTTTTCAAATTAGTTTCCTTTTCGGGTCGATAGTATCGCGGGTTTCCTTTTCTTGCTGGTCAGCCATATTTTCTTTCATTTTAAGTTTATGCTAAATCATTTAGGCTGCTAAGCTATTTTTTTTTTAAAAAAAAGAGAAATAGCAAACATTCCAATCGAGTATCATCCATCGTTACCATTCTTTTTGTTTTGTTTAGATAAAAGTTCTAAGTACACCCTGGTTTCTTACTAGGTGTTGTTTGTATAGCCGCTATGGGAGATGATGTACAATCGGCCTTGATTTAAGCTATCCACGACCTACAAGATGAGATGAGAAATGTTAGGAAAGACATCGGCACGGTCCACCAGGATTTGGGTGACAGGCTTACCCGGATTGAGCAACGACAAGTTCCTAGGCCCACCCGCCGAGTTGACTTGGGGACGGCTCAAAACAATCCTTTCCCAAACGGAGCACTCCCACGGAGGACTGGAGTTCATATTTATGACAACCCCGGCCCTAGTACCAGGGACCAACGCTAAGAAGATGACCCCGGACCCCATCCTCAACCAAACCCAAGGAGGAATGAGGCTCCAGAAGACTATGGAGAAGAAGAAGAGGAAGATTACAACCTGCCTCCACGAGCACAGCTTACTCAGACCCCCTACCAGAACCACATCAAATTACAGGCACCTGCCTTTGCTGGAAAGGTGGACCTGGAGGCTTACCTTGATTGGGAGAAGAGGATGGATCACATCTTTGAGTACTACAACCATCCGGGACCCAAGAGAGTAGCCCTCGCTGTGGCTCAAATGACTAACAACGCCCTGATATGGTGGGACACAGTCACCATGGACCGGAGGAGGAACCAAATGAAGCCACTTGAGTCTTAGATCGACATGAAGGATCTAATGCGCCAATGGTTTGTCCCACAACACTTCCACCGAGACTTACAAAGGTGTTCAGGACCCTTAGACAAGGGAATAAGTCAGTAGAAGAATACTATGAAGAGTTTGAACATTTGAGGAACCGACTTGGACTTAATGAGGATGAAGAATCCTTTATGGCTAAGTTTGTGGATGGGCTAAACGACCGGGTCAGCAGCAAGGTGGAAAGGAAGAACTACTTAGACTTCAAAGATCTATTCCACCTAGCCATTCAAAGAACTACAAGAACCGACCTACTGAGTCCAACAAAGACACCAGGACAGAACCTGGTAGGAGTACTAACCACCAACGTTCCAGAGACATCACTTGCTTCAAATGCAAAGGCCGAGGGCATATGGCAAGGGAGTGCCCAAACCAGAGGGTCATGTTGCTCACTGATGAGGGATATGAGTCCCATGATGAAGATGATCCGATGGTCGAAGAAGAATTTGGTGAAATTGAGTATCCGGATGTGGGGGAAAGCTTGATGATCAGGCTGGTACTTAGTATCCAAGTACAACCAGATGAGACCATCCAAAGAGAGAACATATTCCACAGCCGATGTAACATCAGAGGCAAGGTATGCAACCTAATCATTGATGGTGGGTCTTGCACTAATGCTGCTAGTGCCTACATGGTAGATAATCTTGGCCTAGAAAAGAGTAAACATCCTCATCCGTATAGACTAAGGTGGCTAGATGATAAGGTTGAACTTCAAATTAAAGAACAAGTGACCATTCCATTTAGCATTGGTAAGTACCAAGATGAAGTAGTTTGTGATGTAGTACCCATGCAAGCCGGACATGTTCTTTTAGGTAGACCGTGGCAATGGGATAGAGAAACTAAGCATGATGGTCGATCTAATATGTACATATTCATGCATGATAAGCGTAAGATTAGCTTAGCATCTCTCACACCAGCACAAGTCCACGAATATACTTACAAATGGTTAAGGAAAAAGAGAAGTTTGTCAAGTCTAACTTTCTTATTAGGCCTAGCTATATCCGGATGGCTGCTGCTACCAAACACAAAATGCTACTAATGATCTTTAAGGAGCTTTTGAGTGCAGGTTCTGTTGAATTGACACTTCATCTGGAGGTTACTAAACTTCTTGACAGGTTCAAGGATGTGTTTCCAGAGGATATCCCACACGGCTTACCACCACTTAGGGGCATAGAGCACCAAATAAATTTCATACCCGGAGCTGGCTTGCCAAACAAAGCAGCCTATTGGGTAAACTCGGAGGAGACCAATGAGCTAGAAAGGCAAGTCCAGGACCTATTAGATAAGGGATATGTTAGGGAAATCCTTAGTCCTTTGTGCCGTACCAGTATTGTTAGTACCCAAGAAGGATGAGACATGGAGGATGTGTGTAGACTGCCGAGCCATAAACAACATCACCATTAAGTATAGACACCCCATACCACGCCTTGATGACATGTTAGATGAGTTGAGTGGAGCCACAATATTCTCCAAGATAGACCTTAAGAGTGAGTACCACCAGGTTAGAATGAAGGAAGGTGATGAGTAGAAGACTGCCTTCAAGACCAAGCAAGGTCTCTATGAGTGGCTAGTGATGCCTCATGAACCATGTTCTTAGACGCTACATCAGTAAGTTTGTTGTCGGCTACTTTGATTACATTTTGATTTACAGTAGCACTTTATTTCAACATGTGACACGCCTTGAGAAAGTATTAAAGACACTTTGGCAAGAAGGACTTTATGCAAACCTCAAGAAGTGCACATTCTGCACATTCTGCACTGATAAACTTGTTTTCTTAGGCTTTGTTGTGAGTTCACAGGGACTACAGGTGGACGATGAGAAGGTGAAGGCAATCTAAGACTGTCTGGAACCAACCAACATCAGCCAAGAACGGAGTTTTCCATGGTTTAGCAAGCTTCTACAGGCGGTTTGTTAATGAATTCAGCAGTATAGCTGCCCCCCCCCCCCCCCCCCCCCCCCCCCCCCCCCCTCACTGCTGTGGTAAAGAAGAGTATTGGGTTCACATGGGAAAAGGCACAACAAGACGCCTTCCAAACATTGAAGGACTGCCTTACCCATGCACCAGTCCAAGTTCTCCCTGATTTCAACAAAACCTTTGAAGTGGAGTGTGATGCATCTGGAATTGGGATTGGGGCCGTGTTGACTCAAGGAGGGAAATCAGTGGCATATTTCAGTGAGAAGTTGAGTGGTGCTACACTAAACTACCCGACGTATGACAAGGAGTTGTATGCACTAGTGAGGGAATCGGAGACATGGCATCACTACTTGCTGTCCAAGGAATTTGTAGTCCATACCGACCATGAGACATTGAAACACCTAAGGGGTCAGACCAACCTCAAGAAGCGACATGTTCGGTGGATGGAGTTCATAGAAACCTTCCCTTACATCATCAAGTACAAGAAGGGAAAGGACAACATTGTAGCCGATGCACTCTCAAGGAGACATGCTTTGATTGCCACAATGGAAGCCAAGGTGATGGGATTAGAATTCATTAAGGATCTATATGGTGAAGACCCGGATCTTACTGAGATCTATACTGAGTGTACCAAATGACCCCAAGGGAAATTCTATCAACATGAAGGGTTTCTATTCAAAGGCAGAAGGCTATGCATTCCACAGTGCTCATTGAGGGACTTAAGCACCCGAGAAGCTCAAGGAGGAGGACTCATGGGACACTTTGGAGTGGATAAGACTTTGGCTGTGGTACGAGAACACTTCTACTGGCCTCACCTAAAGAAGACTATTGGATCCCAATACGCAAGATGTGTGACTTGCAAGAAGGCCAAATCCAAGGTGCAACCACATGGCCTATATATGCCC